>JAEQBH010005215.1:0-39366 GCA_016808115.1 Tetrastigma voinierianum
ATTACCTAAGTTAAATTGCCACTTGGATTTTGCATCCAATACTCGTAAGATATGCGTATGTCCAAATGGATTCGACTCACAATCTATATCCCGACAGTATATTACATGGTTCGAGTTATAACATTTCTCTTAACACAAATACATGTTAAAATTCTGATTCTAATACATATTATCCCAAAACATCAAAGTCTGACAGACTTTCTTGAAAATTAGCCTCTGGCGGGTCGTCTCCTCGAGGGGAAACGCTCCACAGTAGATTTGAAAATGATATTACTCGGCGGGGTGGCTCATTGCGATAGTGGAATCACCTAAATGGGTTACTCCCACCTAAGTGCATGTGCGATGATCCAATTTAAAGCAACATGCGAGTGGGTCGCAGTCCTCTTTGAATGTCTGAAATGCTTGTTCTGTGTCTCGAGTCCTCACCGACTCCCTCACACTTGCCTAAGACATGTATGAGAAAAACACCATTTTCAAAACAAAATTTGTCGTTCTTGAAAATACACTACCGAAATTTGGTAAAAAGATGGGACTACTCTCCGAGGCGAATGTGTTGGAGAACTTCCGCCAGTCATAGTCCTCGCGAAATGATACATTGGGTAGTCTCAGTAAATCCATTCTCCGGAAAATCATCATGTGAAATTCCTTTCGCAACCATGTTCCTTTTTCTTTTGTTTTCATGCCATGCACACACACACCTAATTTCTAGGTTACCCCGGTGCATATGAAATGCATTATGCCATTTCAACACAATATATACACCAATATATTAGTTATGCAATATTCTGAATTTTCAATCACACCACATGTAATTCTTGATATCAACCGTCACCCCGAAATTAGCTCATGAAGCGATTACAATATCATCTCAATGGCTATACACATAATTATATTCCATATAATTGTGACATCATGTTAACACGTCAAGCTTATGCATTAACCTGTCTATTTCCACTCACTCGAGCCATTCATTTCCAACCCGATCTCATACACGCACACATGGATGTTTTTGGTCTAATTCTGAGCACATTGAAACAATTCTGTCCATTTCTGATTTCAAGCACCCGACTCATGGGCCAGTTTGGGTCCATTTCAAGCTGACATAAGCGGTCCCAAAACATAACGATTGGAAATTTATCGGGTGGATGACCACTGGCTATGTCAATTCACTTTGTGAATCGAATACCATGGCCATTCCCAGGCCCCTCATGCACACAGGAAACCTATTTGTTTCACAAATTTACAACACAAACACCCAAAACAGTGCCTAAAATTGTCACGGACTGTCAAATGGGTCTCATAAATTCCAACATTTCGGTTTCAAGATTTGGGGCCAGGTCAAGCGACAGCTCACGGTACCAGTCGGCTTTCAAGCATTCTGAAAACACTTAAATCGAGAGTGAAACAAGTGGGATAAAACCCTGCCTCGGGTTTGTCGAGCTCCCTGACCGGGCTACCACGTGAAGCCCGCTAGCTGCGTGGAGCGGATTTCCTTCTTGCTCTGAAGAAATTCGACAGTCGGATTAACCGGGATCTTAGAGAGAAGTGGCACACTCTCTCTCTCTAGTAAACCCTAAACTCCTTTGTAAAAATTTCGTTTCCCCACTCCTCCTCTCAGTTTTGGCTTTGTATTTCAAAGGAAGAGAGGATGACCTTATTTGATCTTTTGTCACATTATCATTAACAATTTCAAAATGTAAACCAGTGTCACCTCTGGTTGACACGTGGCACACTCTCGGTAGTCCATTTCATCATCTCTCTACTCATGCGACATGTGTCACGCTGGTACATGTTATGGGTGACTTTGTCACATCACGTATCGTTTTACGCACCGTGCTCGATGCCTCGAAGCGTGCAAAATTAGGTGTCTCGGATTTCGACCCGAGTCGACGTGGTAGCCTGAATTCCTTGAGAGCAGTTCAGCAGTGAAGTCTGTTTCATCATCGAATCTAGAAAAATTATCCGTTTCATCATCCAAGATCTAGGTACTATAAATTTTACCGAATTACAATTTTGCACTTAAAATTGAAATTTTCTGCCCTACACCCGGCCTACATGTCCTCTTCGGAACCGAGCCAAACCCGCCCGGGATACAAGGCCTCTCAGCATTCAAGCTCTAAAAAGAGCTACCTAAGCTCCTCTGGGCCATTATACCTAAGCAGAACTGGCTCTTTGGGCCACAAGGCCTTTTTTGAGCAGTTCAAGCTCTGAAGACTGAGCTATTGGGGCTCGTAGGCTACATGGCCTCTTTGAAACTGAGCTGAACTGGCTCTTGAGCTACAAGGCCTATCTGGGTAGTTGAAGCTATGAAAACTGAGCTGCTAGAGCTCCTTTCGCTTATTCTGCCATGTTAACCGGGTTTCCTTGGGCCACAGGCCTTTTTGAGTGCTCTGCTCAAGACCAAAGCATTGGGCCTCGGCCATGGCTTCTTTGAAGAAATATGGCTCCTGGCTACAAGGCCTCTCTTCTGTGCAGCTTGAAGCTCAAAACCGAAGTTGCCGGGGCTCTTGGCTGGTTATGCTTGAGCCGAATCGCTCTTTGGGCCACAAGGCCAAAGGCTCAAGCTCAAGACTGAGTCTGGGGTCATGGGCCACATGTCCTATTTGAAACCGAGCTGAACCGGCCCCCGTCAAGGCCTTCCTGGGCAATTAGAGCTCCAAAACCGAGCTATCAGCTCCTTCGCTATTTTGCCCGAGTTTGACCGGCTCACAAGGCCTTTTTACGCTCAAGCTCAAGACTAAGCCGCAGGGCCTCACTACATGGCTTCCTTTGAAACTGGTTGAACTGCCCCGGGCTACAAGGCCTTCTACGGGCAACAGCTCTAAAAATCGAACCTGCTAGCCTCCTCGCTATTCTACCCGAGTCGAACTGATACTGGGCCACAAGGCCTTTTTTGAGCAGTTCAAGCTCTAAAGACTGAGCTGCTGGGGCTCTTGGGCTACATGGCCTCTTTGAAACTGAAATGAACCGGTCCCGGGCCGCAAGGCCTTTGGGAAGTCAAGCTCAAACCGAGCCGTCGTCTTTTGGCTCTACTGATTCGAACTGCTCTTGGGCCACAAGGCCTTTTTTTGAGCGCCAAAGCTCAAGACCGAGCCGTTGGAGCCCAGGCCATGCCATCTTTGAAACCGATCCGAATCGCTCCTAGCCTACAAGGCCCTCGCGCTGAAGCTAAGTGAAACCAGTCAGCCCTTTTTTCGCTATTGGCGCCAAAGTCGAACCGGCTGGGCCACACTTTTTCAAGCGCCTGCTTTGAAGACCGAGCCGGCCGAGGCTCCCTGGGCTATACACTTTTGAAACTCGAAATGAACCGCTCTCGGGCTACAAGGCCTTTCGGGGTAGTCGGGCCATTAAAATCGAAGCCGTTGGGTTCCTTCGCTATTCTCGCCTGAAATTTAACCGTTCTTTCGGGGCCACAAGGCCTTTTTAAGCAAAGCCAAGCTCTAACAAAGATCCACAGGCTCTTGGGCGACATGGCCTCTTTGAAACTGAGCGGAACTGCTTTGAAAACTGAGATGTCGGTGCTTCTTTAGCTATTCTGTCTGAGCTAAACTGGCTCTTTGGGCCACAAGACCTTTTTTGAGCAATTCAAGCTCTGAAGACTGAGTCATTGGGCTCCCGCTACATGGACTCCTTTGAGTCTGGCGAAATGAATCGGCCTCCGGGTTACAAGGCTTTCTCTTGCAGTTGAAGCTCTGAAAACTGAGCTGCTGGGGCTCCTTTGGCTATTCTTCCTGAGCTGAACTGGCTCTTTGGGCCACAAGGCCTTTTTTAAGAAGTTCAAGCTCAAGATCGAGCCGCTCCTAGGCTATACGGCTCCTTTGAAACTCGAGCCGAATCGCTCTCGGGTTGCGCCTTCTAAACAGATGAAGCTTTTAGAATTGAGCTGCTGGGGCTCCTTTACTATTCTGGGTCGAGTCGAACCGCCTCGGGGCCACAAGGTATTTTGAGTCGCTCAAGCTCCAAGACCGAGTCGGGGCTCTCGCTGGCATGTCCTTTCAAATCGAGCCGAAATGGCTCCTAGGCTATAAGGCCTTCTCTCGCGCTGAAGCTCAAAACCGAAATGTCAGTCTTTGCCATTCTCGCCTTTAGCCGACCGCTCTTTCGCCACAAGGCCTTTTTTCGAAAGTTCAAGCTCTAAAGACCGAGCCTAGGGCTCTGAGCTACTACGGCACTCTTGAAACTGTACAACTAGCTCCCGGGACTACAAGGCCTTCTCTAGGCAAGAAGCTCAAAGCTAAGTCGCCTCTTCGCTATTCTACCTAAGTCGAACCGGCCTTTCGGGGTCACAAGACCTTCTTTGAGCAGTTCAATCCCTAAAGAGTGAGCTGCTAGGGCTCCTGGGCTACATTGCCTCTTTGAAACTTAGCTAAACTGGCTCCTGGGCTATAAGGCCTTCTCTTGGCAGTTGAAGCTCTAAAAAGTGAGCTGCTAGGGCTCCTTTGGCTATTCTACTTGAGCCGAACTGGCTCTTTGGGTCACAAGGCCTTTTTTGAGTGGTTCAAGCTCTTAAGACTGACTTGCTAAGGCTCCTAGGCTACATGGCCTCTCTGAAACTGAGCTGAACTAGCTCCTGGGCTACAAGGCCTTCTCTAGGCAAACCAAGCCCAAAACCGAGCCGCCGGGCTCCTTTTCGCTATTCTTCCCGAGCCGAACTTGCCTCGGGCCACAAGGCCTTCTTTTTCGGCGCCTGCTCTAAAGATCGAAATGCTGGAGCCCCGCCTACATGTCCTCTTTTGAAACTGAAATGAATCGGACTCGCTACAAGGCCTCGCGCTTGAAGCTCTAAAAAGTGAGTTGCCGGGCTCCTTCAATATTTTGCATGAGCCGAACTTGTTTCTTCGCCATAAGGCCGTTAAGCGCCCAAGCTCCCGGCATCGAGCCATTAGGGCTCCTAGGCCATGGCCTTTTGAACTAGAAATGAACTGCCCCAGGCTACAAGGCCTTCTCTCGGCGCCTGAAGCCTTAAAACCGAGCTACTGGGAGTCTTCGCTATTCTCGCTATGTCGAACTGCTCTTTGGGCCACAAGGCCTTGAGCGGTTCAAGCCTCCAAGACTTAGTCGCTGGGCCTGGGCAACATGGCCTTGAAATTGAAACAAGTGGCTCTTGGCCACAAGACCTTCTCTCGGGCAAATAAGCTCCGAAACCGAGATGCCGGGGCTCTTTCGCTATTCCGCTTGAGTTAAACGCTCTTTGGCCACAGGCCTTTTTGCTAAATACAAGCTTCCCAAAGACGGAGCCGCTGGGGCTCCCTCGGGCCATATGTCCTCTTGAAACCGAGCCGACCTGGCCCCGGGATACAAGGCCTTCTCCCAGTAATCAAACTCGTAAAACTCCAGCCGCTGGGGGCCTGCTACTTCGCCAGCCAACCGGCTCTTTGGGCTACAAGGCCTTTTTTGAGCAATTCAAGGTCTGAAGACTGAGCTGTTGGGGCTCTAGGGGTACATGGCCTCATTGAAATTGAGCTGAACTGGCTCCTGGGCTACAAGACCTTCTCTAGGCAGTTGAAACTCTGAAAGCTAAGATGTTGGGGCTCCTTTGGCTATTCTGCCTGAGCTGATCTAGCTCTTTGGGCCATAAGGCCTTTTTTGAGCAGTTCAAGCTCTAAAGACTAAGCTGCTTGGGCTCCTAGGCTACATGGCCTTTGAACCGAGTCGAACCGGCTCGGGCCGCAAGGCCTTCTAGCGCTTGAAGCTCTAAAACCGAGCTGGCTGGGGCCTCATTATTCTACCTATATTTGAACTGCCTGGGGCCACAAGGCCTTTTTGAGCAGCTCAATCTCAAGACCGAGCCGCCTAGGCTCCTCGACTACATGGAATCTTTTGAAACCGACCGAACTGCCTCGCTACAAGGCCTTCTTCGCGCTTGAATTTTTCAACCGAGCCGCTAGGCCTCGCTATTATGTCGGAGCTGAACTGCTCTCGGGGCCGTTTTTTTGAGTAGTTCAAGCTCAAGATTGAGTTGTTTGCCTTCGGGCTACATAGCTCTTTGAACCTGAGCCTCTAGAAAATGATCTTTCTAAGCACTATGATTGAGTTTCCTATAGTCTATGCTCTCCACCCCGAGGTAACACGAAAGGGAATAGCTCATTGTTTTCATTTGCTACCACAAAGGACCTGCATTTCTTAGGACTAGTCTGGTCGGGCTAACCCACTTGCTATCAAGAATGGAGTAAATAACACCTACATCCAAGAGTTTAACCCATTTCTTTAATCACTTTTCATGATTGGGTCTACCGCCGTTGTGGTTTGCCCAGAGGGTTTAACATCCTCTTCCAAGTGAATCCTGTGTGTGAGCATCAAGGGCTAAATTCCCTAATGTCCGTAATCATTCATTCGATGGCGGTTTTGCGGATTCAATATTCTAAAAAGATTATTTCTTGATATGACTCTAAAGAGGAAGATATGATCACTGGGAAAGTTTCTTCTACCCCTAAAAATGCATATTTTAGATGTGTTGGTAAGGGTTTCAACTCAAGTTTAGGTGGTCACTCTGCCGAAGGTAACACCCTGTCCTCGATTGGTGGCAATGGTTCAAATTTAGGTGCCCACCCATTTGCTTCTAATACCTTACTATGTTCAATTATTGATTGTAGAAACTCTGACTTAGATGTGGTCACCTCCTCAACCCAACTTGGGGTTACTAAACAAGACATGAAAGGATCATCGTATGAAACATCATCTACGCATTTTTGCACCACATAGTCAATCATGTTTACCTCACAAACGTCCTCCTCATCCCCCATTCCCTTGATAACATTGAAGATATTCATATTAACAGTCATGTTACCAAACGATAGTGTCATTAGTCCTCCCCTACAGTGTATAATAGCGTAAGCAGTAGCCAAGAATGGCCTACCAAGAATCACTAGGAACTGAGTCCCTTGGTTCACCATAGGTTGAGTGTCAAGAACAACAAAGTCCACAGGGAAGTAGAACTTGTCCACTTGCACCAATACATCCTTCACTATCCCTCTAGGAATTTTCACACTATGGTCAACTAGTTGGAGGGTGATATTGGTTGGTTTTAACTCTCCTAACCCTAGCTCAACATATACCGAGTAAGGCAACAAGTTAACACTCGCCCCCAAATCCACTAGAGCATGTCCTAACTTGGAATTCCCCACCACTATGGAAATAGTGGGACTTCTTGGGTCTTTGTATTTTGGGGGCAAATTGTTGTGGATCAAGGAGGTGGATTTTTCAGTCATAAATGCCTCCTTGTTGACACCTAATTTTCTTTTCATAGTGCACAAATCTTTCAAAAACTTGGCATATGACGGGATTTTCTTAATGGCATCCAATAAAGGAATGTTCAACTTAACCTATTTGAACAACTCATAAATTTCATAATGATTGTCACTTTCTTGGAGCCTCTCAACCCATGAGGGCCAAGTGAGGACACGGAGGCCTTGTCTTGTTCTGGCTCACCATCAATAACATCATCCCTAAGAACATGAGGCTTGTCAGACACCTCATCGTCCCTGACTGGTTCATCTTGCGAATCTTGGATAAGTTCCTTAGGCTAAATAGTTTTGTCAATTACTTTTCCACTTCGAAGAGTGGTGATAACCTTACAATGTTCAAAGGTGCCATCATTTGGACTTGAGACTCCAACACTATTTTGACCTTGAGGGTTTTGGATGGTTTGAGAAGGGAGTTTCCCTTTTTCTTGTTGAAAATTTCCCATATAAGAGGTTAGCTTAGTGATTTGGGATCTAACACACCAAAGCAAATAAAAATTCAAGCACATGGATTGTTGGTCCCACGAACTCAGGTCACAATGTCCTCCAAACTTTCAGGAGGTTGATAATGGGTTTGGGTTCCTTGAGACGAGGGATGGAAACCAAGTGTGGTTCACAGGAAATCCTTGAGGACCTTGATTTGAACCGAGGGCTCGATTTGCAAAGCCTGGTCATGTAAGTCGGTCTGTTGTTATGTTAGTGGTTTATTCCAACTGTCCCACTTGATTATACGCTTCGAGTATGGAGAATTGAAAGGCTCTTGGTAGTTAAGAGTATTAGCTTGCTCTATTTGGGATTGCTCCTCGACCGAGGGAAGGTTAGTATAGCTTAATACTGAGGCGTCATCGAATGATGCATATTCTCCACTCTAGATCCCATAGGCACCGAGGGTAGTTGAGGCATCAATTAGTTACTTCTTATCTCACCTTTTCAATTTAAGGCTTCCAAGTTCCTTGTTATTAGCTATTTTTGCTTGCATCATCATTCTCTATGGATGTGATTCCTCCCTGTAGGTGTACTATCCACTTTAGCAGTATCTAGGGAGGTGTTAGTCTCCCAAGTTTGAGCATTTCGCTTATGGTATCAAAGAATTGAATTGGTTTCCTCTTGCACTTTTCATAGAATTTTCCCAGACACATCAATTGGATGTATTGTTTGTTATCAAGGATAGTCTGGTGAAAATACGCACATATTCGTCTGGAATGATCCGCACGCCATGATGATAATGGCATGGAGGGAGGTCCATGATTCCTTTCCCATACCACAAAGAAAAGGTTCACCTGGTTTCTAAAATTCTTGATTGATCAAGATGAGTGCATTAGTACGTGCGGGAGGGAAAAATTTATTAAGAATTCATTCCGCATGTCTTCCCAGCTAAAGATTGAATTAGGTGCAAGTGAATGAAATCATATTTCGTCTTTCCTCAGGAGAAAATGGGAATAACACCATGCAAATTATGGAAGCATCCAGAGAGGAAAGTATACTTCAAGCAAACATCCTCACCCTTCTCATGAATGAATAGGGGTTCTCAGAATCAACCCCTTGATACACAGGAAGAAGGCGAATCATTTCTGACTTCATGAGGAATTGGTTAGCCTCTTCAGGTAGGCGAATACATGAATTTGTTGTGGTTCTTTGCGGTTGTAGAATCTCTTGCAGAGTTCTTTCCACATTAGGTAAAGGGGCAGGGGGAGCCCGATAATGGTTTCGTTGGAAATTAGCATTTCCCCTTCTCACCGCCTCGAGCTTTCTCAAGGTATACACCATCTCCATGTCAGGGGAGGTTCATGAGCTCAGGTCACTGGTGTAACCCTTGGGCATTTGGATTGAAAAGAGTTTGCTGACTCTCAGGATGGTCCATTTGAGGTGTAAGATTCTCTTGAAACAATTGTTCTACTATGGACTCTTCCGCACTCTTGTAGGTATACCTTACAAGTCACTGCTCGCCATGGTCAAACCAAGCACCACCCACTCTACTAGACGATATCCACTTAGACTCTTCACGAAACGAATTAAAAAGAAAAGGTAGAGAACGTACCGGATTTGCAATGCAATTGCAAATTACCACTAGCTCTCTTTAGATCAACTAGATTGCTCGCCACTCCCCGGCAACGGCGCCAAAAATGCTTCATCATTTCTGTATGCGTAAATTATTCCTAAGCATAGAACTAAGGTCGCCAAGCATTATAATACCGTGAAGTCCACAAGTCATCTCCTAATGTGAGTGGTTTCCTAGGTGATCCTTATGGCTTATTTTTTCCAAAGAATGTGCTTTTTAACAAGAAATATGGGGTTGTGATTGATTGGACGAGTAATCGATTAATTTAACTATTTCTACAAAGGTGAATGATAGGTTCTACAATTTCCACTCACCGACAAGTATTACCCACCTCTTATTCGCAATCTCATCTAGGAGCCATTGATGAATGGTCTTCGATGGAATATTTTACATTAAAAGCTCGTTTAAAACGAAGGATGATTGAGCGATGACAAACACTTGTTCAAACGATTTGCTTAGACTCTTAGCTTGCATTTGCTATCAAGCACAACGTGTACCGAGGATCTCTCATTCACACATTGTCAAGAAGATGCCAAACTAAGGTTTTATACTTGCAAATGCTTAACATCGTACAACTCGTTGAAGCACAAAGAGAATCGAGGTCATTACCTGCTGCAGGTGAGTTTCCACCGTTAGAACCCCATCATAGGAGTTTAGAACTTCATTGAAACTGAAATCGATTCATTTGATAAGAAACTACACATAAATGACTTGAGAGTCATTACTCACCTGTGTATTTGGGATATCAAAATAATAAACTCGTAAGAGTACCGTTATATGAACTAACTAAGATTACACGTATTTGAAAATCGTAACTAAAGAAAAAAGCTAAGTATTTTTTCTACTCATAGACCCTAGAAAAATATGAGAGAAGCACTTCAATTATCCCAAAACAAAACCCTAGAATCAAAAGCTCCTCTTCTTTTCCTTTCCTTTCGCTTAAATACCCTTTTCCTTTGTGATCTCAAAGTGGTGGTCGAAGGATCAGCACTTTCGCGCTGATTTGAATTATTTCCAAATCCCGCAAAATTTACATGCTGGCACCTGCATCAGCATGTGGTAATCTGCATCAAAAGGCTACTGGTGATTTTTTGCTTTGGGGTACCAAGATTCACTGCTGAAAATTTTCTTGGCACCAATAGTGTATTGTATGTGGGTACCGGTACCACTATCTCTGCAAATGTTCCCCCTCACTATAGCACTTCCCGGACTTCGACACACACTCAACCAATGATCACATTCGTTTCTTCGGATACCAACCTATAAAAGTGTGCATGAAAACTCCATGCTACAAAAACATATATCCATCAAAGGCACCTATTCTGTTGTCTAAATGAGCAAATATGAGTCAGGTATTAAAATCCGATATAAATGTTGCCCTTTTATGTATTCAATAGGGGAGGTAGGGCGTTAAAGGCGTGGATTCGTCAAGCTCTGTCGGGGTGAATTCCATGATGAAGTCTGCCAATACCTGCCCTTTTATTGCTGTCCTTGGTCTCATCTCATGTCGAACTCACTCAGGCCCATTTGTCGCCTCCCGAGGCCTCTGGCTTGTGCATTTGGTCATATTGGATGCTCACAATTTCATGGTGCGATCCCAAAAGGCAGAAGAGTTTTCCTGGCAAAGGGTCACCAGTGCTAGGATCAACTTCTCCATTTTTAGATGCCTTTCCTACTCCCTCTCAAGGCCTTCTACTGCAGCAGGGGAACAGACCTTATCCTGCCTCCGATAAGGACAATAATGCGAAACCAAAACAAAATGTGATAGAGAGTGAGGAGTTCTCTCTAAGGCCAACTGTGACGGCGGGGAGATCATATAGGTTTGTGTCGCGAACGCTCTGTACATCCATCGACGCCTTAGGACTTGAAGAAAGGTCTATTCACTGCTGTGCCTGGACAAACGCCCAGCGGCCATTCCCTCCCGCCAGCGATGGATTTCTCCGACGCTTCAAGAGAAGCATGTCAAGTACAACCTTATCTTGTCCTGGCTTTGCCTCTAACCCTAATGTTGACTCATGAAACCCAAGACGCCTCACTGAGACCCCAAATGCACACTTGGCTAGGTTCAATTTTCTATGTTGTAACTTTCAGACCAAACTTTCAATAGGCTATGTGGAGCTTGGCCTTTTCTCTAATTTTACCAAATGATGTCGCCCCCCGCATAGCCCATAGATACCCCGATCCTTCCTGAAACATCTTGTTCACCAATCTGATAGGTGGCCCTTGCGCTCTTCACCATAAGGGCATTACCCGGGTAGCGTAGGTTCCTGCCCGGGCTAATGTAACCAGGTCTTCTCCTAGTCGCGTTGGGTCCATTCCCCGACTTTGTTTATAGTCCAGGAAAAGGCCCATGAAACTAAGGAGCCTATGGTCGTCGCGCCCACTACTATGCCCATATGTAAGGAAAATTGTCTCATGTGCCTGCTGACGCATATGAAACAAAGACGCCATCGGTTACTGGCTTTGACGCAGGGACAACATTGGCCAACCAATCGTATACTCCACCTCCTTGCGCGTCTGCCGAGTGAGTTTGTCGACCTCTTCGCTTATCGCCGCTTCTCCGGTGAAGTTCCTTCAATGCCGCTTTTTTACACGGGTTTGAAGGATGTCCACATTCAGCCAAGGTGATTACAATAGGGTCAATTTCGCCATGTCTCCTGCCTGTGCTAATCCTCCTAATGCTGGGTTCCCAAGAAGTGTATTTAGGAGGCTTCAAGTCACAAGAAGCTCGACTCATGTAAACGAGGTGTTCTAGCCGGTCACAAGTCACGGCCCCAAATTTCTTCCGAGGATCGCAGGTCGGACGTCACCATCTCTCATGTCGAGCTCGTCCACCATATGTTGTCCACTATTTTTTGCTTCATCGACGCTGAGTAACACTCCATGGCCACACGTTGATCTCCTCGAACCGTTCCTACCCCATTCACTATGGGGAATTTGACGACCATGTGATAGGAGGAAGGGATGGCTCGTATGGCGTTGAGGGAGGGTCTACCCAATAACACGTTGTAAGCTGAGGGAGCGTCTACTATGAGAAATCTCACTGTTGTTATAGCCTGGCATAGGGGGTCTTCCAAGGTGAGCACTAGTTGGATCGACCCCAGGGGTAGCACTCTTTCTCCTGAGAATCCGCGCAGGTGGGTGTTAACTGGTTCTAGCTTATTCCTTCCAATACCCATTTTGTCGAAAGCCGATGCGAAGATAATATCTACGAGCCCGCTTGTCGACCGGGACCCTGGGTGGGATTGTTTTGTTAGCCACGACACTTTATCACCGCTTGGTCATCATGGGATGTTAGCAAACTCTCCATATCCTAACTAAGAAGGTTATGGTGGTATCCAGCCGAGGAGATTTGGATACGGCCTGTACCTCCAACGTCTCTCCTGATTTGATGCTCCGTAGGTGAGCCTTCCTGGCTGAGCTAGATTCCCCTCTTCCTACAAATCCTCCCGAGACATGACCACCCCAACGGCCGTGCCGAGCCGGGTCGGTTGTCGAGGTGGTGGTGGTCGCGCCGTTCGCCTCTAAGGCCACATAGCGGCGAAGATGCCCCACGCCGGATCAAGTATTCAATTTCCTTCAGTTGGATGTAGTCGCATGTCCGGCGTCCGTGGTCCCTATGGGAATTCGCAGCGATCCGTATCGCTCTTTCGGGCCGGGTCCGACTTCATCCGGGAAGGCCACCTCAGAACTTTTCATGTCAGATACAGAGGACCCGTGACACTAAGGTCAGTAGAGGGGTGAACCGCCGAGGCGATACTCATTGCCGCAGTCAGCCGTGGTGGTCCCGTGGCCCCCGACGCTCCTCACCTTTTGGGATCGTCTCGTCTCCCTCTGCCCCTTCGTGGGATCCGTCTCTGTCTCCTTGCCTCCGGGGCTTCGCCCGTTTCTATCACTTCGCTTCTTCTCGAGTGGAAGAGCCCTTGATTGACAGGGCTTCTTATCCGCTAATATACTTCTCGCTATGAAAATTTCAGCCATGTTTGATTATGGTTCTTTGAGATAGAGAACATCAGGTCTCTTGATTGTACTCCCAACCCTATGATGAAAACGGTGATGGCGAACTTCTCGTCAAGAATATCTACCTTTAGCGACTCTGCATTGAACCTCTTGACATAAGACCTCGTGCCTCCCGCGGGTTCCCGTTTATATCAAATGTGATAACACTACTTCCTCGTATATCCTAGTTCCGAAGAAGTGGGAGACAAATGCGTATGGAGAGTTCTAAACGACAAGATTGAAGACTCACGGAGTCTATTAAACCAGCTAACGCCGGTCCTTAGTACATGGCGAAGGCTTGCATCGCACGGGTCCCGAGCATCAGGCAACCCGTCTCAGAAGTGTTGAGGATCTACGGTCCTTTGTCCCATCGAACGCTTCGACGGCAAAAGACTCGAACTCTCACGTGGGAGAGAAGTGCAAAGTAAATTCTATCATATGAACGGGATTCACTGAGCAAATCAAGACGTCCATAGAGACTAGAGTCGACCCCTTCACAGCCTTCTTCATGGGTCGGCTCTTGGCCGGATGCCTAACTGTTCCCATGATCGCCTTCCACCTCACACAGAACGCTCATTATTTCTCAAGTATTCCCATCATAGCGTCATCACAATCTCCTCGGTGCAGGATCACACTCTCTGCTCTACTCGGTTTCTTCTCCATCAGCCTTCTCGAGGAGGGTCGAGGTGTTGTCGCTCTTCCCTGGGAATGTGTTACGGCTCTCTCTGGCCATGCCCCCCGGGGCGCGTTGTATTCTTTCAGTGAGTTGCTCCAACTCTTAGCGCACGCTGATCGGTGAGGCGAGCCCATCTCGTTGGTATTAGCGCAGGCGGGTTTCAGTGCCTATCATATCTAAGTCGCTTTGTCGGTCTTGCATCCTTAGGATTATGTACTCCTTATATGTTCAGCGACACGCCATCGAGATCAATTTTATTTGTAAAGGAACCGCCGTCCCAAAATCACAACCGATAGATGCTTTTCAACCAAATCCCGCCGGAGCTTATTGAACTTTATCATCCACACCCTCGATGTCTGGTTCCTGGCAAAATAAAGAAACAAAAAGGATTGGCTGGGATCGCCAAGGTTCTCTCCGCACTGCTAGCTTCGTGAATGTAATATCAATCGCTTAGAGAATGAACTATGCACTTTCATCGGGCGGGGGTGGCCCTGTATTTGTAGCGGTGATTGTGGTAACTTTCCTAGTTGATAAGATGCACCCCTCCACCGTGAGAGATCTTCTTCCTTATCGTTAACCGATTGATAAGTGACATTAGAAAGTATTAGAAATCATCCTACTTTCCAATGGGGGTGAGACCAATTAGGAAACAAAAGGTGCATTTTCCTTTGCACGATCCTTGAATGATCAGACACCGCTTTAAAGGGCAGAATTGGGCCTTGCTGGGTTTGTGTTTGGAGAACATCATTGCTAAGGCTTCTGGGCCTGTCCCCACCCCTTAAGTCTCGGGCTTGCCCTGACCCACGCCTAAAATAAAAGACTAAAAAGTACCTTAAATTGTTCTAAAACTGATTTTTTTTTAAAAGCAACCTATTTATAAAATAAATTATTAAAGATAAGTTCGCTAAGAAGATATCTCTTCAAACATTTTTATAAGAATTATTTTTATTCTTTTAAGAAAATATATATATATTCTAAAATAAATCCTCCTTTCTTCTTAATTTATTTTGTCATTTAAAAAATAATCATTTTTCATAATAAACTAGGTATTAGTGTGTAATAATGTAATAATAATAATAATAATAATAATAAATTAAGTTCATTTATTATGCTATAACTAGAGATAGTTTTCATTATCTATGATTTTGCAGATTTTGAGCTAACATATTGATATTAACTAATAAATTATTCTTCTTTTTAAAAATAATAATAATAATATTTAATATAATAATAAAATGTTTAAAATTTGGTTACTTTAAAGTCTGTCAAAGATATTCATTTTAGACAGGCTTCTGACAACAATCATCACATCCTTAACTTTTCAACTTTTTTCTAGAATTATTATGGGTTTGTTATTAGGTAAATTGACTAGATTTCTGTATAAAGATAGACTCCCTTTAACCATTAAACTTGACCAGCAGAGACATGTAACATTACCAAAGCTTATCTCCTATTATAATATTATTTTATGAATGTTACATGTAGCATAATCTTCATCACCTTCTTAGTTTTTATAGAAAAGAAATTAAATACGAATCATTTCTGGATGAATTGATTATGTCAAACATCCAAAATTGAATTCATAGATGATTTGATCATGTTAGACTGCCAAATGATGGAATTCCCTTGCTACCAAAACTTGACTGCAGAGACAAGTCACAAATATTATTTTTATAATTGTTTAAGAAGCATAACTTCCATATCACATTTTAATTAAGTATGAATTATGATTCTGATTAGCACAACTGATAGAAACAAAAGAATAAGAGTACTAAAAACTTTGTAGAGGATGATACAATATTCATGTTAATTCCAAAATGATTCTGTCTAAGGCCTACATATTTGATAAACCACAATGTATTAAATACCTAATATTCTAGATTTGTAAAGATACCGAATGTAATAAGATTTGATCTGATAACTTATCGACTCGAACTTTGCACTAAAAAGGAAAAATGTCGAACAATGACATTTTAATGTGTCATGAAATGTGATAGATGGATTATTTAGGCACAGGTCCACAACGCTATTATGTATGTTAACTAATAATGATGCTTCGTAATATTGTTGTCTTCTAATATTTTATATTAAAATAATATTATATTTGTTATTAAATTATAATTTCTTATAATAAAATAAAATGAAAGTTTCAAAATAAAATTGAATTCATTGATAAAATATCTTCAAATATAATGTATTATAACATAATTCAAATCATCACTGTAAGTAATGAAGATATAATAATTACATACAATTTTGTTCATTGTAACAAGATATTTAACAATTTTTAATCATTTCAAACAATTAAAAGAAACTAGATACAACAACTAATAAAAAGCTATATTTTACAAAGAATAATTTCCACTCCAACTACTTAAAGAGATAATCATGGTTCTCAAGATCACCCCTTTGATATAATACTTTTCTTCTTTCAAGAAGTCACATCCACTGAGCATAACTTCAAGTCTGGAAATTCAACATCAATGATACGCTATGAATGGTGGAACTAATTCACACAAACAAAGTCATCACCGAACTAAAGAGCTCTCATGAACTCAGATAATTTAAGTAATAGAAAATTACTTAGCATCCTTCATATAATTGCGCACATTCAACAAAAATAAAAATAAAAACTATATAAGGTCACACTATGTTAGATAAGAACAAGGGTTTTAGTATTATAAGTTGACAATTGTGACACACTCTGTAATAGATAAACAAAAATTTATCATCTAGTGCATGATGACAATCAAGTATAAAATTTATATTTTTATCAACATGTTAGTGATTGAAAAGAACAAGAGTGAAGGGGAAGCAAAGAATTCCTGCTATAAGATTTTTAAAATAATGTATACCAAATGAAGACTCATGATCAATGTCTTATTTATTAGTAGCTATTGTTATGACTGAAAAAGAAATATCAGAACTCACTAAGGATCATTTTAATACCACTGGTAATTTAATTTAATTCAACCATATAACTATAGTTTACTTTAAGCCCAAGAGGCCCTCGTGGCTTTAAAACGGTTCCTAATGCTGAGAGATCATCTTCATAAACGAACTTTCTCTCCTTATCCTACGAAGATGCCGACAAAACACCACCCCCATACACACACAATCGTCTGCTTATCCATGATTACGAGGTAAACGGAACAAACCCCCCACATCGAGGTTGAGGATTGGCCTGATACCATTTGTAACAACCCTACTTCAACCATATAAAACACGTTCACTGAAGCCTGGGGTGGCAAAGAGGTGGAATGGGCTTATGAGGGAGATCCCAAGCCTGAATCCACAACAAAGCATTAATAATGTAAAAGTGAACAGTTAAAAAAATAAAATAAAAAACAAACCGAAATGATACTAGGTAGCATAAAATCATATAAACTCGCCACTATATTCACATTATAAAAATTAATGTATCACTTCAATCTAACTACTTTGGTCCACGGACTTATTGCATCACTATACCCGATTATGTTATTTTAAAAGGAAGAAGAACAAGACTCCTACACACCGTGATAGCTTATTAGACTCTATTCAAGGAATAGAAAGCCCATTTTATAAATACACATTCATTTAACCTCATCCAGTGAAAAGAACTATAGTACTTAATTTCCAAAGATACTAAATCCCTTTGAAGAGAATAATTCAAAATAGAAAACGATATTATAACCATATTTAATAAAAACTAGAAGAAAGAAGTTAGAACATAAAATAAGTACATTATTTAGTCTAGACATTACTATTCCATTATTTAAGGCATATTTTTTTATCATTACGTCTTTGTAATGACAACATCCTTTTATTTATATATACTAGAACCAGCTTATCAGTATATAATTTATTAACCATTAGAAACTAATTATCTGCATATTAATTTATTAACCTACAGGACCCCTCCATTTCTTTATCAGAGCCTATATTCAAAATAAACTACTTAAGATAAATTAGACCTTCAGATTTTGGAACAGACACTTCTTGAAACATAGCATCTTTATATCAATGTTAAAGAGAATGATTTTATAATACAATTATTTTAAATATTTGATAACTTAATAGTTTCATAGTATCTGCATAAAGAACTAATAGATTTTAACATTCTTTAGTTGAAACCTAGAAACACGAAGTTAAATAGAATAGAACACCACTTATAAAGACATAGGTAAAGAACTTAAGAAAATTAGTAATAACTTAGACTTTATCAAAGAATGTAAATAATACACCTCAAAAATAAAATTATTAAAAAAATCTTAAGATACAGTGGTAAAGAACATAGATCCATGGAATAGAATCTGTACAATAGAAAAGAAGAAAAATTCAAAATAGGAAGAACTTTTTAAGAGAAACTAAGAAAAGTACATAGAAGCCAAAAGTATATTAGAAAAGAATGAATATAAAAATAATTAAGATTACTTAGAAGTCCTTGAAATAGTTTCATTATAGATAATAGATGGTCTAACTTGAGAAAAAATCTACAAAGAAGACTCATAGAAATGATATGAATCCAAATTCAGGATTAGTATATTGGTACTTAGACTAATCCTTAAGCATAAAGACTTCTTAAATAATGTTAAAATAGAATACGCACTACAAAAAGGATATGAAGAACAGAAGATAAAACTATTAGTATGTAAAGCCTTTAGGAAAGCTTATGACAACTAGTCGACAAACTTAAAAATTAAAATAGACAGTAAAGGAACCTTATAGGTTCAAGAGGAGTTAGATTATTAACTCTGATGGAGTTTATCATAAGATCATTAATAGAATGGAATTTTTTCTTATTCGTAAAACAAGAAACAATCTTAGTACCAGAGGAGACACAATGTATAAAGACAGAAGGAAAAGTTTGTCAGTTTATATGATAAAAATAGAAAAGTATTAGGAAAACAGAGATAATTATATATAAGATAGTTAAGAAAGATAGGTTCTGATGAATATAATAGAACAAGAAATTAAAATAACTTCTCCTAAAGAATTACGACAATGAATCAAAAGAACTACAAGAATTAGAAGACCATTTATTTAAAACAAGACAAATAGAGAATATGAGCTAATGTGATGAGGGGCATGGTGCTTACTTGATCGTAGATATGACAAAAACATTCCAATCCAAAATAAACAGAGAAGAATTTTATTAAACCCACTGATTAATGTTATCCTTAAACCACTACACTAATTAGGACTCTCAATCTAAAACCAAATAATTCAAATGATAAGAAATGGGGAATTTGATAACTTCCCCTAGTCTCCTATGATAAGAAACCATACCGGTACGCTGGGGTAGACAAAAAACATGAGCACTTTATAAAGGCATGGCCACATATTTAAATACCCATTCCCGGGCCTGCTAAAAAAATAATACATCAATTAATACTTATTTCAATATTTTTAAACCTTCAATTACTTTATTTCCCAAATATGTTTTTAAACCTTTAATATCTTACCATTGCTTTTTTTGAATATATACTCTATAGGTAAATGCAATACTTGAAATCATTGCACTGATGAAACAATCCCATTGAAAGAAATTGCTGAGATGTTGATAATCCAAATAGAAATTCTAGAAATCTAACATTTAATATACAAAACTCGGGTATAATGATAGTGGTATAATGATAAATCAAACAATTTGCTTATCCATATTTATGCATACATATGAAGAGGAGGTGTGCTATCCACAGCATCTGCTTATCATGAAATCAGAAAAGATCTTTATTATAAGCTATAAGACTATTATGAGCACAAAATGTCACCAATTTATCACCATTGGTTCGTATTGTTCAAGTTTTATACTTTGGTTATGTCCTTGGTACACTTGTTTGTTTTCTGTGTACTAATGCCAACTGTTAAAAAAAGAAAAGTATCATTTAATTTGACTGTATATCTGATTGTCTTCATTTTTCACCATTTTTTCCTAACACATCTTTTTCTCTTAAGATGCCTTCGCCTTAATCCATAGGCATGTATACAAAATAATTTCAGATAAACCACATTCATATTGACTAGTAATGCTGATGATACATTGGTAAGGTCTTCACTAAACCATCGTAGATTATATCTTAATAAACTAGTGGTTAGTGACAGGTGGGATTGTTGAGCAATTTCTTTTATAGTCGGGAAGGACTTTTAGCTTTTCCTAAGATTCAAGAATGTATCGCTCAATTTTGAGGCAAGACCCAATCTGAACATTAGGTATCCCTTTCATGCCATCTAGTATTTCATCCTTCTAATGCATTTCCTTCCAAAGGCTTCTAAATATCCCCACTACCGAGGTGAGTCTCTTCCAATTTCGAGACTTAAATTCTACTAATAACAAACACTGCTGCAACAAAATACTGAACAGAAATGCAAATATTCGCTTGCTGCACAGCGCCTACCATTTAAACACAAGCTTCGATGCCAACTCCAATGGGTAGATGAATAAGCATTTATATCATCAACTAGTAAAGCCATTTTAAATTCTTATTCCACACCATACTGTGAATGGGCACTCAGGTAAGTAAAGACAAACAAGTTACGCATCAAGAAATGAAGTCAGAAAAATTTAGATGAACCCATTTCAACTTCTTACATGCAAATGGGAATTCACCTTCAACAAGAATCTACACAAATTTTAAATCGACCAAGTAACCAAACTTCAAAATGGCCTGAGATGCACCCATTTAACCAATTGGCTACCAGCGTATCATCATTTCAAGAATTACAACCAAGTAATTTTCATTACAAAACCAAGTAATTTTCCGACAAAAAAGTCAAAATTTTAAGAAAGGTCCATTTCAAGTAACATAGCATCAAACACACGTAATCTGAGTCACATTAATGAGAATTAGAGGATTTAGCTAACCTAAAGTGGGATTAGAGCGCCAAGAGCACCAACTTCGAATAATAATTTGTGAAGTGGGTCGTGAAGGAACACGTGAACATGAAATGTTTTTCTCTGGCAATCCACATTTCTTCTTGCTCGCCATAGTTCTTGTATGGTTTCTGAATGCTAACATGAAATTTAAAAAACATAAACCAGTAGCTATATGGAAAGAGAAGGTCATACTGATTTTTTAGCTATGGGGATATTTTAGAAATAGGTGAGAGAAAAGAAACGGTTCGCTAAGAGGCAAGAACTGGCAGGGATCCGATAGTGTCCTCGGGGGAAGAGGGCCGCTAAGATTCACAATCCTGCTAAAGGGGGTTCGTGTTAGTTTGGGACTTTCAACATTGTTGAAGGTTTATGGTTTTCTGAACTGGGAAGGAAATCATATTGAAAGCTACTGCTTAACTTCCAATGAAGACGATGACTCCGCTCGTAGAATCACCAAAATCACCATGCTCAGCCGATTCTTCGAACTAGAATCACTGCTTATCAACCCTACACCACTTCAAAAGCTGGGTTTTCATCACTTGAACTCCTGCACTTGCATTCTCCCCTAATCTGATTCTGATTCATGATATCCTCATCATATGCAAGCCATCTTTACCTCTTTCTCTAAAAATACCACGATGTCCTCTGAAAATGTGAGGGCTGAGGGCTACTTGGCCTGGTGATATCAAAGATAGGTTTTGGATTTTAATGGGAAAGAAACACAGTTATTTATATCTTAGATGATGGATCATGAGAAATTTTATATTTTTTTTCTATGACATTGTAGAAGCATCAAGATTGGTCACAACACTTATAGCCAAATAAAAATCTCAAACCATGACACCCCTAAAAAGCGCCATCATAATATAAAAATCCACAAGACAATGACCTTTAAACTAAGTGTCATTATACATTTAATCTACTAGATAACATTTTTTGCAAGGCCACAGCCAAGCGCCATGAACCAACATTTTTGTTGACATTTGAATTATCGACGAAACCACAAAGAAGCAAAGTGTCACAACACAACCTACCACCTCAACAAGTCAATGCAGAAAACATAAAAACACAATAAGTCATAATGAAACACACGCAACAGATCAATGACAAAACACGCTGCAATATATGAAAAAAAAGGAAACCTTGATGGATGAAGAAACCACTATTAAAACAAAACTTCAAACATGAGAAAAGAAAACAAAGGAATGTGTGATTTTTTTTGCTAAGGATGACAAAAAAATCACTTCTTCTCTCTAGCAAATAAGAGAGAAGAGCGGCTAGGATTTTCAAAGAGAGGGACCCACTTGGAGTTGTATCCACACATACCAACCATCTAAAATGATTGTGGATTGACTGGATCACATTACATTAATTCTATAATAGACTCACTCAAAATAGAGATGACACCATCAAAAGTTTAATTCAATAAAGATATTTGATATTATTTAGTATAACTTTCATAATGCCATTCATTTTTAGATAAAGGAACAAGTGGACAGTTTGCTTATATTTAATGGTTGTGGATAATTATCCCCTAATTGGTTCAGAGATTGCATGGTAAAGATATCTAATCACGATAATAGACAGATTAAACAAATCTGATTCAAAACTGCAAATAGTAGAACTAAACAATATTGATGGGTCCATCATGCCCAACTTAACAGAGTCGTCAACGCTTTGGCAAATGAAGGAAGAGAAGGAAGAGGTCTCGGATTCTAGTATCGCTTAGAATAGGCCACTACATGGTAACTAAAGTGTCGCTATCAAAAAATAGTTTGATGAAAAAGTTATAATTAGTGTATTTTTTTAATCCACTTATATTAAAAGATCTTACCTTATTTTATCCTTCTACTTATTTATTTAAACCTTTTAATAAATTGGTTATATGATGGGAAAATATTTGATGAGAAAAAACATGCTATGAAGAAATTTTTTTGAGATAATATGAAATATAATTTTCTTTTATATATTTTATTTTATTTAACTATGACTTTTGTACTTTATTAATGGATTGATGTTATTATAAAATAAATATTTTTATTTAATAATTTTATCTTTTCATTGAAATTTTATTCTTAATTATTTTATATATAGAAAATTATTTAATAACAATTTTTTTTAATTTGTTTTATATGAACTATAAGTCATGATTCATATTTGTAATTTGATACAAATATTTAAATATTATTTTTAGTTATTTTATATGATAAAAATTATAAATAAGAAACCTAAATTCTAGCTCATTTTTTTAACTTTTCATTAGTCTTTTCTTTTACAAAAATGGGTAATTTTTGTCATTCTTGAATCGAACAAACACTCTACACTTATTTCCATCAGCTTTCTTACAAACACATTCAAGATATAGGTTTCCATTTGCTTTTTCTTTTTTAGTCGTCTTTCGCCTTAGTGCCACGCATATTACATTTACGAAAAAGTATTGATTACGCTTCGTGGTGCAACATTTATTTATGTTAGAGTGATTCAAATTAGCAAATATATCTAATTAATGACAAGAAATCAAATTATTAATATCTAATATACACAGAGTTCTGAACTAAACAATATCATAATATTAATTAAATATGTAGGTTTATAATATTTAAACATAGACTTTGAGTCAATTCATTATAACATTATTATCTTGATGTTGTTTCATCCTATGTTTTTAACTATTTTGATTCTAATGGCTACCCAGGAGCAAACATCTTAGTTTTGCACTATTAATTATTTTTTCTTCACAAATGATAATAAAATTGATAATCAAAGAATTTCACTCGATGCTTAATAAAACTCTATTTTTATTTTTAAATTTATTGAATATTTCATGATTGTATTGTTACAGTCAATGATTTATATTTGTATTTATATTTTCTAAAAAAATTGGTAAACTGGCATTGTTTATGATCGAACATCCAACGTAGAATGATTTCAAACTCATAGAGGAACTAAATACTCACTATCAGATTTGTAATCTCTGATATTAAAACCAAAATGATACAAATAAGTATTCAATAGATACACCTATCTTTAAAAGAAGTTATAATGGAATGCAGCTTTCTTTGAGCAGAGCACACGAAAGATTTGCGATATGTCTTTCATCAAATTTGATAATAAAGAATACTCATAATATTACCATAGCATTCCACAATTACATTGCTAAGTGCGTCTATAGGACCAAACGTTTTTAGAAGTATAATCTAAATTCAGAAATTTATGCCAAGAATTTGTGCTAGAAGATATATGATAACGAAGATTTTGAAGACTTCAAACTTAGACAATGTCATGCTCCGGTTTCGTGAAAATTCGAAAAACAAACAGATTCTGTGGGTATGCTCTGTTCTTGTTTTTAAACACATATTTTCAAAAAATTAAGTGAAAATAATAAAAGGAAAGATGTTATTTTAGTTTTTTTATTTGTTATGAGAACAAAAAAAATATTAATTCAAATAATAAGAAGAGTTTTAAGAAACAATCACAACAGGTTTCTTCTAAGTTTTCTGCAATGATTTCGTACAAGTAAAATGATGATCAACAATCCATTTCATGTCCTAAACCAATGAAAGAAGTTTTGAGGAAATGAAAAATCCAAAGAAACTAATGAATATGGGCATGGGAATTCACTTCATCTTTTCACCTACATCACAAGAAATTTTAAAATATCATAAAATTAAAACAATAAAACAGATTGAACATCTAATTTTTTTGAAAGATATAACACTTTGAGATTCAAAATCAACAACAAATTTAATGAACTATAGATCCACTCACAATGAAATTGAATAAGTGAATAAAGATTCAGTTTAAGATACAACATGAATCTTGATTTGAAGTTTCATAATACTGATACCATGCGACGACTGTATCACATATAACTCCAAGCTCGCAAAGATATTAACGACTACGACTGACTGACGTTTCCTCACACAATATGTTTTACTGCTCAGGTCACCATACACAAGGAGTTTTGTGTGTTTATGTAACAAGAAGGCGATTTAAATATTTAAATATTAACTTAATGAAGAATGAACCCTAAATATCATAAACTTTTTCCCTTAAAAAAATGAGTACTTAAATTTGAAATCATTTTTGAAAACTATTACACCTATTAATAATCGACAATCATCTGAAATTCGTTGATTTGGACTTCATTTGTTTAATAAAATAAATATAAAAAAATATGGGGCCATTTGATGTTTTTTCAACCGAACTGGTTTATTAATGTTAGATTTTATCAACAACCATGGACTGTGACGTTGGACTCATCTGCAAAAACAAGAATGTGCATGATCAGGGCTCAATTCTGCTCTCTATGCCTAAGTCATTTCTTCCGGTTATAAGATCAACTGCTTAGGGAATGAATTTTTTCAGCATGAGAAGTCTTCGTATTACTTCAATCATGGGGGTGGCCTGGTATTTATAACGGATGATCATGACAACTTTCCTGATTGGCATTGACACCAAATAGTATGTTTTAGTTGGATGATGATACTAAATAGTTTGTTTCTACAGAGATGAGCTACATTCAATAGTAGAGATTTCTTTTCCTTATCAAGAACCATTAATATGATGAATGATGAGCAATAATAGAAAATATCTGCTTTCCTAATTTGCAGACTGGTGCTTTTCCTCTGACTTCAATACACCCTTTATAAAGTAGCCACTCGCTGAATTCTAGTTTTGAGATACCGCTATAATATTCACAGTAACGTCATTTTTAATCCCAACGCTTAATAATGGTTTTCATATCACATTTCAAACCCCACTCACAGTAGAGAACAAAGAAAATTACAAATCATTATTTTAGTACAGAATTATTTAATTTGTTTTTTCTTAATGTTAAATTAGTAAAAAAATTGGAACTACATCTCAAGTTTGGTTTCTTCACAATCATCATGTTGACTTCCTCTTCTGATGCAATTGGCTCTAAAAAATTATATATATAATTCATCATCATTCATTCAATCATTCATATTTAATGAGAATTTGTTATGTGGAATTATATAACACTCTTCTTCTACCATTTATAAATCTTTATGCATGATATTTCTGTATTTTACTGCTTGAATAGGTTCAAGCATAAAATAATGAAAATTTACACAATATCCTATATAATCTGAAAAAGACAACTTCTGAATCAATAAAAGATATTTGAGACCCATATCACAAACATTCCCAAGCTAATACAAACTGATCATCATGAAATGAACAATACCAGTCAATACATTAAATATATACATATACCTTAAAACAATAAAGAAAAGATATGAAAATACAATTAAGAAAGAGGAATAATAAAAACAAATGATAGTTCAGAGGAGGAAACTATTAGAATAAATTTGTAAATTATTATACAATGTAAATGTCTCTATAAGATGATAAACTGATCCATGAGGGTCTTTTAGGACACACAAAGCAAAGTGTTATTAGCACAGATTTCAAGCAAGCCATCTAATCTTCTCCCCTGATCTTTCCAATCTTTAATCATTCTAGTATTACACTTCTTTGAAAAGTCAAGACGGTCCATTTTAATCCATGATAGTTTTTTCATTTCTCCAATAATATCGAATTTTCAAGGTTTTCACTACTCATTGCTCCTTTCACTACCATCAGTTCCTCTAATTCATGTAACTCATACAATTCTAATGTTATGCTGAAGGTCCTTGAAAACATACCATCTTTTCCCACATATGCACGGTAGCATAACTGGGCACTTTGAAGTAGATGGCAACTTCTTTAGATCATCATTGATCATCTCTTAACTCCACATCACAAACTCGAAGCTTGAGGAGGTTTGAGGGTAGAATTCAATTTGTTCTAAACTTCTCAAACCCCCAACATGCCAATCATAGTGGGAAATATGTGAGAAAGGCATGAGTCCAGAACTAATGTTTTGTTTTGACTCATGAGTAACATTCTTCTCTTCTCCAACACTAATCCAATTCAAGGTGAAGATGGTAAAATTGTTTTTCTTAAATGAAATGATAATCCAGACTTGAAGAGTACCAATTTGAAGAAGAGGTAAAACCCCTAAAATCAAAATTTTTACAAAGCGGTAAAGCGGTAAATTTCGGTCAAAACTCACAGCCTTTTTAGATCTGAGAAAACGATCACTGCTGAATCAGCTCGCAAAAAATCTGCCACCACGTCGACCTGGGTCAATTCCGAGACAATGAATTTCATGTTTTTCTCGAGGTAACCTGAGAGTGAACATGACACTAAGAACTGATATTAAGACAGACAGGATGTTTGTTTAAGTCAAACACTGAGTTTATTGCAGCCATAGTATTATGTACATCATGTCACGGAGAATCATGATTAGATATGATGGATATGGAAACCTGGGTTGTCGGTAACTGGATATGGTAAGCGAGAGATTGTTTCGTCCACCTTAGACCAAACAGTGGGATGAGAAAGAAAGAGCAAAAAGAAAGAGGTGAACAATATAGAGTTTAGATAGACTCAATTTTTCTCTAAATTTAGATCGACCAATCGTTTGCCTCATGGTGAGTAAGAACAACATCCTCATTTAGTGGTCACAAGAAGAGACCGGAGTTGGGGAGTTTTAACAAAAACTCCAAGAGGTAGGGGTTTTCCTCCTACTTTGTTTAATCCTTGTCTAAGGGTCATTCAAATGGCATGGTCAAGATAATGGAGGGTCAGCAGGAACCGTCCAAGACTTTCAGATGTTGTATCGATATTTGAGATTGTTTTCTGAACTGAATTTTACTTGGACTACAATTGTTCTTGTGTGCCATTTTATGTGTTAAAGTTAAAATGAATAATGGTGTTGGTTTTCTTGCCCTAAGGGGAATGTTTGGTTGTGTTTTGAACCATGGGAAGCTACTATATTGTGGTAGTACACATTAACCAGATTTTAGAACTTACTTTGGTGAGAAAATAAGGGATTAAGTAGATCCTTCATGTAAACAATATTGATAAGAACTGACAAGTAGTTTTTAACTTTCTCAACCTGACCTCCGAAGCCTAAGTTATGGTCTATTTACCTCGAATCAATTTGAGTGAGGGCCATCTGGACGGGTTCGTCGATGGTTCGCCCCGATGGGGTTAGCTGGCCCTGATGGGCTTAGTCCGCTCGATGGGTCATACCGATGGGTTTGTCTCGATGGTCCTGCCCGCGAGAGTCATGATTCAATGGAAGGTCATGAACTTTTCATCTGACTAGCTTGGCCTGGACTCTATGGAAAGCCCATCGAGTCAAGATTCAATCAGATGTTCGTGAGGGCAAGTGGGTACCGCAGCTTGGTCATTAACCTCGGGGGTCCGTTGACAACCGTCAATCCTGGAATGATTTCGGATGCTCTGCAACCCGACACCACTGGGCAACAAGTGAGCTCTGCGGCAGAGCTCTACCCAAATACAACCTGTCCCAATAATCAACAATGACCACACAGGGTCCACATGCGAGTAAAATAATTGGCCACTTGGGCCCCTGCATCAATACTCACAGATATATCCCAACCAAATATATTACATGGTTCAAGAGTTTTTAAATTACTCTTAATTCAACATATATTAAAATTTACAATTCTAATACATGTTATGCAAAAATCACCAGCCACAACTGACTTTCTTTCTAAAACGCGGCCTCTAGCGTAGCGCCGTCCCTGCACACCCCCACCTCGGGGCTGCAGATCTCATGGTGAGCAAAGCTCCAAGAGAGATAATTTCCTACATGGGTTACTCTCCACCTAAGTGCACATGCATGGCAATCAATCACATTCAATCAATTTCATGAACCTACTCGAATGTCTACATGACCAATTCCATGTCCCGAGTCCTCACTGACTCCCTCACATATGCTCTGCTTCGACACGAGTAAAATACAATTTTCACAAAGAAAAGTTTTTGTTCTTGAAAACTTACTACCAGTTTCAATAAAATATTGGACCATCCCTCTGAAGCGTAATTGTTGGATAACTCTCCGAAACAAGCCATGGTCCTCATCCGTGATCATTGACGTCCCACTAGCGCAATTCTTCTGGTAAATCTTCCTTGAAATTCTCTTTCACAAACATTTTCATTTTTGTTTCATTTCATGTCATGCACTCACCTTCCCACATTCTGTGGTGCCCCAAAGGCATATGGAATCCATGATGCCAATTCCCAACACATTCATGCTAATATATTCATGGTTATATTAACATAATTAAATCACATAAAACATGTTATGCAAATTCACAATCAATTACACCAAAATTAGCTCACATGGGCTAATTAACAAACATGAGCAATTCATTTTGAATAACTTAACCAAACACATTTTCACACCAAAAATTTACGTGTCACTATTCACATGAACAGTAAAACCTTCGGGTTACTGTTCACGACCACACAAATAGGAATTTTCTCCGCCTTGCCTAAAGGTTTTAAGATTCGAATTTACTTCGCTAAAACAAGCCTCTTAACATTCCTAACCATTTACTACGGCTCTTAGCCAAAGATTAACTACAAGTAGGAAAAGATCCCTACCTCTTGGAGTTGTTGAACTCACCAAATCGTTGCACACGCTGCACTTCGCCTCATAGATCGACTTTACTTCTGTCTGGTCAAAACCCACGATCCGATTCACTTAAAATCTAGAGAGAGAAGGTGTTATCTCTCTCTCTCTAGAAATGAAAAACCCCAGCCATTGCACTTAACTTCCAGCCTACTGCACGATTCTGCCCATTTTATGCTCAAAATGAAGAAGACAACACTCTTATCTCATTAACAATTCAAAAATTCCCATCATGTCCCCTTTTTTCACTATTTTGACACTTGACACAATCTAAGCCGTCCATTTCCATCATCTCTTTAATATTGCAACATGCATCACAAGAGTACATGTAGTAGGTGACTTTTGTCACATCACATGTCTCTCAAACCTGCTTACCAAGACCCGATACTTAGTATCTGAACAAATTCACCGTCTCGACCGAATGAATTGGACGTGGTAGCTAGATTCCGCGAGACGATTCCAACGGTGAAGTCCGTTTTGTCATCCGAGATCTAGAAAAATTTTGGGTTTTGACCAAAATTACAATTTTGCCCTTTTTAAAAATTGTACTTCTGGTCTTACATTCTCCTCTCCTTAAAAGAAATTTCATTCCGAAATTTCACAGACAATCACTACGAATCACATGCATATGCAACGCACTATAATTACGTGATGTAAACTAGTCATTTAAGTATTAAACGACTAAACCACGACTTCATCCCTAAACAAGAAGCGGATAGGCGGCTTCCGCATCATCCTGCTCTCACGTTGACTCCTCCATTCCACTGTCGCCATAAAGACTCCTCTCATTTCAAATTTCACGGTCTTGCATCGCAAACCCGATCCCGCTATCCATAATGCACATTGGTCCCTCCCGAAGGTCCATCCAGTCAACCTTAATCTCTCCCCAATCCACTACATGAGTTGATCTCGGAGGTAATCCTATGCGGAGACGTTGAAAACCTTGTGGACACCCGACATGCCGGGTGGCAGCTTCAACCGGCATGCTGCGTTGTCTACCCTCGAGTATCTAGAAGGGCCCAATAAACCTCGGCGATAGCTTCCCTCGCTTGCCGAACCTGACCACTCCTCTCTTAGGCATCATCTTCAAGAAGACGTGATCTCCAATCTCAAACTCTAAGGGTCGACATCGTACATCAAAGATAAATTTTTCCGTCGGGCTGAGCCGCGGAGAAGACGCTATGTATCAAGCTCACCATCTCGAGGTGTCTCTAATCGATTAGGACCCGCGATGGAGCTCTCTCCCCACCTCGTCCAACATATCGGTGATTTGTATGGCCTCTCATAATGCCTCATATGACGCCATCTCAGATACTCACCGATAACTCGTTGTTATAGGCAAAATCCAATTAAGGGCAATTGCTCTTCCCAGCCTACCCTTACGATTCTCCAGACGATGCCGCAAAGATGTCCTCTCTAACACCGTATAGTCCTCTCGACTCGACCATCCGTCTCAGGCAGAAAGTTGTACTCATTGTCGCCGCTGTGCCCATAGCCTTGGAAACTCTTTTGAAGGCCAGAAACCTCGGGTCTCTATCCGACACTATGGATATTGGTACCCCATGTAGCTGGACTATCTCTCAAATGTACAACCAGTAGAATCTCTCCAATTAGAAGGTCATCCGCCAGGCTAGAAAATGTGCCAACTTTGTGAGTCACCATCATCACCCATATCGTGATCCAACTACGTGCATATGTAACCCCACACACACCTCTCGCTTAGGTGTAAACGCCGACCTTCCCAAGGTCACAATCACCAATGCACCAATGGACCACACCCAGTCCATGTCATGAATGACATCCATATACGGAGTCCTTGTCGCCACCAACACCCAATGGTACCTCCAAAGGGGTATCCAAATCTCGAGTCACCCCTAATTCTATCACTCAACTCTAAGTCTAATGTATAACCATGACCGTGTGTTTTCATCTCGAGTCGCCTCAACTTTAAGCCCACGGATAACCTTGACCATGTGTTTTCATCTCGAGTCACTCCCGACTCATCACCAACCCAAGTCTATGTGATAACTTGACCGTGTTTTCATCTCGCAACGTAACTTTTCTGGCCTACACCGCGAGCCTCTTTCATCCACACGTAAATTTCTTGATATCTCCACTGGCCTTTACACCTAATACGAAATTTGGGGAATACTCCTGTGCCCTCTTACACCCACACGTAAATTTCTCGATTTCTCCACTCGGCCCCCACACCCACGTAAATCTGGGATACGCTTCCCACTTCTTACACCTACACAAAAATTTCGAATTTCTCCACCTGCCCTTACACCCAATAATGCAAATTCGGGATAGCTCCTGCCCTTACACCCACGTAAATTTCTGATTCTCCACGGGTCTCTTATACCCACACGTAAATTGATAGCTCCCTGTCTCTTACACCCACATAGAAACGATAGCTCCTGCCTCTTGCACCCAATACGTAATTTGGATATCTCCCCGGGTCTCTTACACCCACACAACCTGGGGATCTCTCCCAGTCTCTTACACCCACAATGCACCCGGATAGCCTCCCGGTCTCTTACACCCACACAAAAAATTTGGGATACCTTCCCGGTCTCTTACACCCACACGTGTTCGATCTCTCCCTGCCCTTACACCCACATAGAAATTCGGGATCTCTCCCGGCCCCCACCTCACGTAAAATTCAGGATAGCTCCCCGGGTCTCTTACACCCACACAGGACCTTTCAAATACTATCGCGGGTCTCCTTCACCCTAACTCCAGGCTTTTTCACTTGAGGGGATTAACGGCCCCCTTCTTGCTTTGCCCAACACACATTAATTACTTTTCTTTTCCTGGTTTGAACTATGAGTCTTCATTGGACGTAGTCCTAAGGACAAACCCAATCCACACTCACCAAGAGTGGTGAATGACCATACCGTGCACCCACACCCGACTCAACGCAATGTCACCGTGCACCCACACCCGACTCGATCCCCCCCTCAGGGATCCACCATGAGAAGAATCCTGAGATCTCTAACTCACAATCTCGACCTATCGTCAACTCGCCCTACATCCTAGGGAAGAACATCCATATGGCTTTCAGCGCCTCAAACTCCTGGGTTTTTCTCCAAATCGTCATTAATAAGATGTATTAATGAATGAATATGATGCATTCAATTCAAATGCTACTCCTAGTCAACAAGTGCAAGAGTAGAAACGCATTCTCGCATATCCGGGACCGCTCCGTATGCCTGGGCCGCAGCACTCGAGACTCGCCTAGACAATCTCGTCTCATGCCCTTCCAGTCGGCGACAATGGTAACACGTCATCCGCCTTAGCCCGACCCAAACTCACTTACAAACCTTAAAAAGGCTCAACCCGACTACGCTTGGTCCCGGCCTACGTGACCCGCCCGCAAAGTACTAGGTAGCCGTATGGCAACTCGAGTCATACCGGTTCCCCGACCACAGGGGTGGAGGAACAAACTGTGGTCCTCTCGTCCCATCGCCGACCGGGACCGTGCTGTCCCAAACCTGGGATCCCCTGCTCTCCGGGGCAATCCCTCCTCGTATGTCCTGGCTGCTGGCAATGGTGGCACACCATCTGCCCATCCTGACTGGCAACTCTAACTCGTCTCATTGATGATTGGGATTGAGGTGTCCAATAACTTTGGGATTCCTACCTCCGTGGGCAATCCCGTTGAAAGTGTCCAGGCTGTCGGCAGAAATAACATATCATCTGCCCTGCCTGACTAAATGTCTCATCCTGGCCTTGGTCCTGATAACCTTGGCCCTGTCTTTGAGGTTTGTGCGAAACAAAAGTCTTCTGTTTCTTTCCCTGGTTGGAAGAAGATGAATCATCCTTCCTCTTAGTACCAGCACCCATATCTTAGATGCCTCGTATGTCATCTATTCCTCCCTGTCGCCATCGCACCACTGCAATAGCAGAACCGTAATCCCTACAAATTTCAGCATGCAAAGGCCCGTCGGGTTAAAAGCCGATGGTGCCCGGATCAGCACTTCGTGGACGATCCCACGTCCCGCCCCTCGACTAGCCATCTACATGTCAAATGACAAGTTAATATCCAATGCAATATCTCTATTCTTAAACACACCAGACACTATTCACATACGTAAAAAATATTTCATAAATTTATGTCCATGCATGCATAGGTAATGCAAGACAATACTTCATATATTAAATCATAATCAACAACAAAATTTTATTTTAGAAAATTTCATTTTAAAAGATTTTATTTCATTTGATTTATTTATTTTATTTTTATTTTAAAAGATCTTAGAACAAGTGCTTATGAACGTTGTCCCAACAAAGTGACTCAAAAATAGTGCAATGAGTCTTTAAACTCATTGCGGCATTGTGCAGTGCAACACCCAACGGACTCCCCGGGTCAAGGCACGGTGCGCCCCAGTCGCGCACCGTGCCGTGTCGTGGTGTGCAAAGCAGTGCAGCCGTGTCGCGGGTGTGTGTGCAGCAGCCGGTCGCTGCCCAACACCACCGTGTCGCAGCCCGGGGCTGGCCATGTCACAGACATCGCCGCGCCCCGTGAGTGCCGTCGCAGCCTCGCCGTGACGCGAAAGCCTCGTCTTTCGCGATACAACCGAGCGACCAAGTTTTGCGCTGTATCGCGACCCATAAGACCGCCCCCCCAGCCACAATACAATTTGTATCGCGACTCAACCTGGCCATATCGTGGCCCTCCTAGCCGTGTCGTGGCCTCTCCTCACCGTGTCGCAGGGCCGTATTGTGGTCATGCCCTGCTTGTCCCTGCGAGCCCTCAAGACGCTCGTGTCACGATACAATCGATCGACGTGATTCTGGGCAAGAGAATGGGCAAAGAGCCCATCCAAATGTTTCGATCGCTTTTTTTTTTTTTCATTAAACCAAATAAATTTATTAAAAATTTATTTATCTATTTTTTCCGCTTTACACATTGTAAACCTAGAAAATTCACATCATTTTTTCATCTCCGCATTCTTGCTACTTCCATAATTGCAAAGAGCCTTGTACCATCAGACTTCATACAACTCAAAAAAAAAATATTTTTGATTTAAATTTTAACCCTTTTTCTTAGAAAATCCAAATTGACTTTTTTTCCAGAATTACACAAAACCGATCTGTTCATGTTCAAAACTGGAGCTACTGTCCAGAATTTTCTAGACCATTCTACCCAAAAATTCTCGAACACCTAAGGTTATATTTCTCGGCCCTAGTGTTCAACATTTTCTCCTATGCTACTCACCATGCATACAAATCACACAATTCATACAACACATGATCACAAATCACTCATGTTATACACACCAATCACATATAAAACACGATGCATGTAGTGTTCTAATCCTGTCCCGTGACTTCCTAGGCAATCACCTACCTAAACCCCAACATCGGAGCCATACTTCCAAGCCGTGATGTTCTTATACATCAATGACCATGGCCTAAGCCCAAGTCCTCAAGCCTGTATCATATACCTATGTTCTACACTCTAAGACCGTGGTCTGGGCTTCAAGTCCCCAAGTCCTAGGTACCGTATACCTAAGCTCATACCAAGTCGTGGAAGCCGGTATTAGGACTAAACTTATAAATACAAATACCGAAAGCTCCCTAGGTAATTGTTTACCTAGCTCATACCAAGTTGTGATGCTCAAAACTCGGGGTCCATGACAACCATTAACTCATGGAATACTCGTGGATGTCGGATAACCCAATTGTTCTGAATCCAGCAGAATTCTCATACTAGGAGCTCTACCCAAATACAACCTGTCTCAATAATCAACAATGACCACACAGGGTCCACATGCGAGTAAAATAATTGGTCACTTGAGCCCCCAGATCATCACTGTATATATCCAACCAAATATATTACATGTTCAAGAGTTTTTAAATTACTTAATTCAACATATATTAAAATTTACAATTCTAATACATGTTATGGTAATCAATACCAAAGCCAATAACTGCTTTTCTAAACACTGCTCTAGCTGAAAGCTGGCCCTGCGGCACACTTATACCAAATGGTGATCCGACAGAGTGAGAGCAAAACCCGTGAGATGATTTCCACATGGGTTACTTCTCTCCCACTCATGCACACATGCATGGTAATCAATCCAACATTCAATCACTCTTACGAACCTACCTGGGTCTGCTCACGACCAATCCCATGTCCCGAGTCCTCACTGATTCCCTCATATATGCCTAAGCCGAATGCGAGTAAAATACAGTTTTCACAACAAAAGCTTTTTGTTCTTGAAAACTTACCACCGAGTTTAGGTAAAAATATTGGACTACCTCCGGTGCGAATTGTCGGATAACTTCCGAAATGTCATGGTCTCATCCGAAGTGATCTCACACGTCCCTTCCAAGGCAATTCTTCTCTAAAATCTTCCTTGAAATTCCTTTCACAAACATTTTCATTTTTGTTTCACTTTTCATGTCATGCACTCACTCCAATATTCTAGGGTGCCCAGTGCATATGGAATGCATGATGCCAATTCCAACACATTCATCAATGATGAGTCACAATGCATATATATTAACATAATTAAATCCACACAAAACATGTTATAACCACAATCATCAGCACCAAATTAGCTCACATGGGCTAATTAACAACGAGCAATTCATTTTGAATCACCAACCAAACACATTTTCACACCAAAATACATACTATTCACGTGAAAAGTAAAACCCTCAAAGCTACCGCTCACAACCACACAAATAGGAATTTTCTCCCACTAAGTTCAAAGGTTTTAACACTAAATTTACGCCTCTAAACAGTTTAACACTTTAACCATTTACATGGCTCTTAGCCAAAGATTAACGCAAGTGCAGGAAAAGATCCCCACCTCTTGAGTTACGCCAAAACTCCACCAAGTCAAGGCCCACGCCGTAGCCTCGCCGCATAGACTGACTTTACTCGCCTGTTTAAACCGACATTCATCACCAAAATCTGCATATGCTCTCTCTCTCTAGAATGAAAACCCTAAACACGTAGACCCAACTTCCAGCCCATCACGAGATTCTGCCCATTTGAAACAAACAAGAAGACAACACTCTTATCTCATTAACAATTCAAAATTCCATCATGTCCCCATTTTTCACTATTTTGACACTTGGCACAATTTAGGTCATTCATTTCCATCATTCTAATTCAAACATGTTTCAAGAATACATGTAGTAGGTACTTGTTACATCACATGTCTCCTAAACTGCTTTACACCGTATACTTCCAGGCCTTAAAATCATGAATGACGATTTTGAATCTCGACAAAATTCGACTGCAGCTGGATTCCGTGAGATATCTCAACCGTGAAGTCCGTTTTGTCATCCAAGATCTAGAAAAATTTCAGGTTTTGACCGAAATTACGATTTTGCCCTTTTTAAAAAAATTGGAATTTTCTCGTCTACACGTTGGGGGTTCGGACTCTACAGTCTAGCTGAGTCGATTCCAGCCGATGCCTCGTGGGAGGGCAGGGTACCGCATTGGCCGAAAGGGGCTCCTGTCGTCGTAGGCTGGTCAGTAGGTCAGCTTAACATGTGACCTCAACTTCTAAGGTCATAACTCTTTGTTCAAACTCCGTTGGTGCCTTGACCCTATGGAAAACACATTGAGTCAAGATTCTAGCCATAGCACTTGAGGCAAAGTGGGATACCTTGAGCTGGCCTGCACTCCCCAGCAGTCGTAGGCTAGCAGGTGGCTGCCTAGTCATGTGTGGACCTCCTACTTCCTGGTTAAGTCATAACTTATTCATTCCAAACCCGTTTAGCACTTGACTCATGGAAAGCCCATTGAGCCAAGACTGTCGGGAGGCACTTGGAGAGAAGTGGATACTTGAGGCCTGAAATGGCTCCTACCGAAGGTCATAGGTCGGCCTGTAGGGATGCTCAGCCATGTGCACCACCCTCGAAGTCACAACTCTTCGGGTCCGAACTCCGTCGGAGTTTTATTTGACTCTATGGAAAGCTCCATTGATTCAAGATCTCAACCAGATACAGGAGGCAGGGTACTGAGCTGGCCGGCAAGGCTCTTGTCAGTTAGGGTAGTCTAGTCGTGAATGCCACTGTGACCTCCAACTAAGGTCATAACTTCTCTGCTCGAACTCCTTTCAGGTGTTCTCGACCTATGGAAATCCCATTGAGTCACACCCAGATATAGGCTCAGTAGAGGGATACTAGAGATGGTCGGAAAGAGGCTCGGCAGTTTGGCGTAGGCCGTCGAGTAAAGCTACCTACTATGTGTGACCTCCAACTTTGAAGGTCATAACTTTCTGGTCCGAACTGCTTCTCAGTGTTCTTAGGCTCTACTGTGCCCATTGAGCCTACAAGATTCCATCTGTATGCTCTATGGAGGGAAGTGAGTACTGAGCTGGCCTGCAAGAGGCTCCCGGAAGGCCGCAGGCTGGCCTGCAGGGGCTGCCTAGCTGCTGCACTCCAACTCTAAGGTCATAATTTTTCTCGTCCGAACTCGTCATGTTCGGACTCATGGAAAGCCCATTGAGTCAAGATTCCATCTCACATGCTTGTGGAGGTAGTAGGTACCAAAGCCATCCAAAAAGGGGCCCCTAAGAAGGTCGTAGTACGGTCGGGTAGGTCAGCCAGTTGCGGTGACCTCCAAACTGGGCGTCATAACTTCTTCTCTGCCTTAACTCTGCTTGCAATGACCTATGGAAATACCATTGAGTCAAGATTCCATCTACGCCTTGAGGTAGTGGGTACTAGAGCTTAGCCTGAAGTGCCCGCAGCCGGCCATTGGCCAGTGTAATGGCCAGTCATGTGACCCTAACTTAAGGTTATAACTTTTTCAGTCCTAACTCCTGCTTCTTCTGTTTCGACTCTATGGAAATTCCATTTAGTCAAGTTTCTATCCATGTACTTTGGAGTGGTATTATATGATATGAACTTTGCAAAACTATGTTTTATACCTTATGTGTGTGCTGTACGGGGTTGTGTCGAGGTGAATAGCTTCGGATATACACACCATTGTATGGCATGTCGTAGGCTACTCGTATCAAGTATGGTATACGTCCATGGGAGGCCATATGGTTTAGTTCCAAATAACTTGGGATTAATATTATAAGACTTTATGACCATTTACATGTACCAATATTCATGGTGGGTCATTTGGAATTGGAAACTAAAAAGTTTCTAGGTTTCGTCTGTTTGATGTCAGATATGGATGATTGGAACCAACCAGTCTGTTTGTGAAGGCCGAAGGTACTCTCTACATGGTCCAAGATTGTGACCTAGTTGTAAGTTATTACTGCAGTGAATAATACGCAGAATTTCATATTATATATATATGCATTGCTTGATAGGCCAAATACGAATTACTGAAATGGCACATTTACATTTCATATGCACTCGGGAAACCTAGAACAATAGGTATGACTGCATGACATGTTTTCGGAGGGTTGACTCAAAATTGATTATCGGAGTATGTCCAATGTAAAAAATCTGAGGGTAGTCCAAAATTTATATCGAATTATCCAAAGAATCGTCAGAGAGTTGTTCAAACAAGCCATCTCTGAGGATGACCCATGACTGCTTTCTGGAGAGTTATCCAATACCCACTTCTGAGGCTATCCAATAGAATTTCATCTAGTAATGTGGTATTGTGTTTTCAATAACAAAACCTTTTGTTCGAAAACAAGGTTTCACACTGAGCTTAGCATGCTGAAGGAGTCAAATGAGCTCGAGATGCGGGTTGGTGCATCGCATCTATCCAGACATGTAGACATTCAAGTAGGAATCATGACCCAGTTTTGAATGTGCTTTCATTGCATGAGCACTTAGGTGGGAGTAACCTCTATAGGAGATATTATCACTACTTACAGGTTTTGTCAAATCTCACACAGGAGACCCTCTCTTTCAGGTACAGGGAGTATTCGAGAAGACGACGCTCACTAGAGGCCGCTTTTGAGAAGAAAGCCGACATGTGGATTTGATTTTATATGTTTTATAAAACATGTTGTATAGGAGTGAAATTAACTCTAGAAACTATTGTATTATAGTTGGTTATATTTGTGAGTATGGATG
>JAEQBH010005216.1:0-115799 GCA_016808115.1 Tetrastigma voinierianum
TGTAACAAAAGTCACCTCTTGCATGTATTCTTGTGAAGCATGTTTGCAAGATTAGAGAGATGATGGAAATGGACTGGCCTAGAATTGTGCTAAGATGTCAAAATAGTGAAAAATGGGACATTATGGGAATTTTTGAATTGTTAATGAGATAAGAGTGTTGTCTTCTTCATTTTGAGCATGAAATGGGCAGAAGTCGTGCGATGAGGTGGAAGTTGGGTGCAGTGGCTGGGGTTTTTCATTTCTAGAGAGAGAAGGCACGCCTGCAGATTTTGATCGATCGGATGTCGGTTTCGACGAAGCGAAGTAAAGTCGATCTGCAGCGGCCCGAGTACTGGCGTGGCGACTTGGTGAGTTTTGACAACTCGAAGGTGGGATCTTTTATACTTTGCGTTAATCTTTGCTGTTAGGCGAGTAGCCAAATGGTCAGATCATTGCGAGAGGCTTGTTTATTGTAAATTTGGTCTTAAAACCTTTGGTAGTGGAAAATTCCTATTTGTGTGGTTGTGGCTTGATAACACGAGGTTTTACTTTCACGTGAATAGTGACTCTTGTAAATTTTGGTGTGAAAATGTGTTTGGTTGAGTGATTCAAAATGAATTGCTCGTGTTTGTTAATTAGCTATGTGAAATTTAATTTTGGTGTAGTGATTGTGAATTTGCCAACATGTTTATGATTTAATTATGTTAATATATATGCATGTGAATATATTAGCATGAATGTGTTGGAATTGGCATCATGCATTCCATATGCACTAGGGCACCCTAGAATATTAGGAGTGAGTGCATGACATGAAATGAAACAAAAATGAAAATGTTTGTGAAAGGAATTTCAAGGAAGATTTTTCGAAGAATTGCCTTGGAGGGACGTCCAACAGATCAACGGATAGGGACCATGAAGCTGTTTCGGAGGAGTTATCCGACAGTGCGTACCGGTGGTCGATATTTTTACCTAAACTCGGTGGCTGGTTTCAAGAACAAAAAGCTTTTGTTGTGAAAACTGTATTTTTACTCGCATTCGGCTTAGGCATATATGAGGGAATCAGTGAGGACTCGGGACATGGGATTGGTCATGTAGACATTTGAGTAGGTTCATGAAATTTCTTGAATGTGATTGATTGCCATGCATGTGCACTTAGGTGGGGAGTAACCCATGTAGGAAATCATCTCTCTCTTGGGTTTGCTCCTGCTGTCGAGGGATCACCATTTTAATTATAGGGGTGTGCCTGGGACGGTTTCATTGAAACAGTGTTTTAGAAAGCCAGTTGTGGCTTTGGTATTGATTTTGCATAACATGTATTAGAATTGTAAATTTTAATATATGTTGAATTAAGAGTAATTTAAAAACTCTTGAACCATGTAATATATTTGGTTAGGATATATCTGTGAGTATTGATGCAGGGGCTCAAGTGACCAATTATTTTACTCGCATGTGGACCCTGTGTGGTCATTGTTGATTATTGAGACAGGTTGTATTTGGGTAGAGCTCCCCGTACAAAGGAGACTCTGCTCGATTTTCGAGAGTGGTGTTGGGTTATCCGACATCCACGAGTATTCCGCGGGTTGACGGGTTGTCAACGGACCCCCGAGTTTTGAGGCATCACAACTTGGTATCAGGGCTTAGGTAAACAATTACCTAGGGAGCTCGGTGGTGTATTTATAAGTTTAGTCCTAATACCAGCTTCACAGCTTGGTATCAGAGCTTAGGTACACGAGTACCTAGGACTTGGGGGACTTGGGCTTAGACCACGGTCTTAGAGTGTAGAACATAGGTATATGAATACCTAGGGCTTGAGGGACTTGGGCTTAGGCATGATATTTGATGTATGAGATCCCGACAATGCTTCGATGTTGGGGTTTAGGTAGGTGATTGCCTAGGAAGTCGGGGCAGTTAGAACACTACATGCATTGTGTTTTTATATGTGATTGTGTATAACATAGGTGATTTGTGATCATGTGTTGTATGAATTGTGTGGTTATGCATGGTGAGTAGCATAGGAAAATGTTGAACAACGAGGTAGAAATATAACCTTAGGTGTTCGAGAATTTTGGGTAGAATGGTCTAGAAGTGCAGACGGTGGCTCGATTTTGAACATGAGCCCGGTCGGTTTTGTGTAGTGACGGAAAAAAAAAAATTAATTCGATTTTTCACAAGAAAAGGGTTAAAATTTAATCAAAAATATTTTTTTTGGGATTGTATGAAGTACGATGGTCTAGAGCTCACGCAATTATGGAGTAACAAAGGCTGCGGAGATGAAAAAAAAAATGATGTGAAGAAATTTTTTCTAAGGTTTTACAGTGTGTAAAACGAGAAAAAAAATAAACAAAATAAATTTTAATAAATTTATTTGGTTTAATGAAAAAAAAAAAGCGTCGGAAAGCATTTGGATGAGAGTCTTTGCCCGTTTCTACGTTTAGAATCGCGATACGGTCGATTGTATCGTGACACGGGCGTCTTGAGGGCTCGCGCGAGGGACGGCGGGGCGACCGCGATGCGGCCTGCTGACGGCGCGGTGAGGGAGAGGCCCGCGACACGGCTAGGAGGGCCACGATATGGCCAGGTTGAGTCGCGATACAAATTGTATTGTGGTAGGGCGGTCTTATGGGTGCGTGATCGTATGGCTTAGTCGCTTCGGTTGTATCGAGGCGGGCTCGCGTCTGGCCGCGGGCGCGACCGCGGCACTCCGCGAGCGCGACCGATACAATGCGGCGACATGGCGGCCGGCTGCGACCGCGGCCGGTGTTGGGCTGCGACCGCGGCTGCTTCACGCACACGCACGACCGGCTGCGCTGCACCCGACCGTACGGTCGCGCGCTGACTGGGCGCCGCAGTGTGACGAGGTCGGATTGGGTGTGCACGTACATGACCAGGTTTTGGATCATTGCCTTATTTTGAGTCACTTTGTTGGGACAACATTCATAAGCCTTGTTCTGAATCTTTTAAAAAATAAAAATAAAATAAAATAAAATCAAATGAAATAAAATCTTTTAAAATGAAATTTTCTAAAATAAAATTTTTGTTGTTGATTATGATTTAATATATGAAATTATTGTCTTGCATTACCTATGCATGCATGGACATAGGGTATGAAATATTTTTCTGTATGAGAATAGTGTCTCGAGGCTGTGTTTAAGAATAGAGATATTGCATTGGATATTAACTTGTCATTTGACATGTGTAGATGGCTAGTCGAGGCGAGGGCGTGAGATCGTGTGAGGGTCCGGTCGGCGCGTGGCTTTTAACCCCGACGGGGCCTTTGCGGGGCATAGGGATTCACGGTTCGCTGTATTACCTGGTACAGTGCGATGGCTGACCCGGGGAGGAATAGATGACATCTGAGGCATCCCCAAGATATGGGTCTTGATGCTTAGAGGAAGGATGATTCATCTTCTTCGACGGGAAAGAAACGAAGACTTTTGTTCGCCTGAGCCTGAAAACGGTACGAGGTTATCGGGACCAGGCCCGAGGATGAGACATTTAGTCGGGCGGGGCGGATGATATGTGTTCTGCGACTGGACACTTTCAGCAGGTTGCCCACGGGTAGGAATCCCAGAGATTGTGGACACCTCAATCCCAATCATCGATGAGGCAGTTAGAGTTACCCCGGTCGGGATGGGCGAGATGGTGTGCCACCATTACCCGGCAACCGGAGACATACGAGAGGATTACCCAGAAGCGAGGATCCCGAGTTTTTTGGGGCAACCACCAGTCCCGGTCGGTGAGACGGGAGACCTGGTTTGTTCCTCCCTTTAGTATGATCGAGAACGTGTCGGCTCAGGGTGCCATACGGCTTTGGTACTTTGCGAACGGTCGCGCCGAAGCGAGACCAGCGCGAAGTCGGGGTTAACCTGAGGTTTGTAAGCCCAGTTTAGGTCGAGCTAGAGCGGGTGGCGTGTTCTGGCCCAATGGCCCGGCTTTGGGCATATGAGGCGAGATTGTCACTGGCGAGGTCTTTCGAGTCTTCTGTTGAGCACTCTGAGCGATCCGGATATCGCAGAGATGCGTTTCCTCTCTTGCACTTGTTAGAGTAGCATTTGGGTCAGATGCATCATATTCATTCATTAATGCATCTTGTGTGAGTTGGGCCAGAGGTTGGGGCGCTAGAGAAGCCATATGTGGATGTTCTTACTGGGATGTAGGGCGAGTTGACACGATAGGTCGAGATTGTGAGTTAGAGGTCACCAGAGATTCTTCTCATGGTGGATCCACCCCGAGGGGATCGGGTAGGGTGTGGGTGCAGGTGACGTGCGTTGGTCGGGTGTGGGTGCACGGTATGGTCATTCTCACCACTCTTGGTGAGGTGTGGATTGGAGTTTGTCCTTGGGACTCGTCCAGTGAAGACTCATAGTTGAACCGGGAAGAAGTAATTGTGTGTGTTCAGGCGAAAGCGAAGGCGGGTTAATCCTGGTGAAAAGCACGGAGTTAGGGTGAAGGAGACGCATTAGTATTTGAAAGGTCTGTGTGGGTGTAAGGGCAGGGAGCTATCACGAATTTACGTGGTGGGTGTAGGGCAGGAGATCCCGAGAATTTCTATGTGGGTGTGGGGCAGGGAGAGATCCGAACACGTGTGGGTGTAAGAGACAGGGAAGGTATCCCCAATTTTTGTGTGTGGGTGTAAGGGCAGGAGAGCTATCTGAATTTACGTGGGTGTAAGGGCACAGGGAGAGATCCCGAATTTACGTGTGGGTGTAGAGACCCGGGGAGATATCCCAGTACGTGTGGGTGTAAGGGCAGGGAGCTATCCCAATTTCTATGTGGAGTGTAAGGGGGCAGGGGTATCAATTTACGTATTGGGTATAAGGGCAGGTGGAGAATCAGAAATTTACGTATTAGTGTAAGGGCAGGAGCTATCGAATTTGCATTATTGGGTGTAAGAGACTAGTGGAGAATTCAAGAATTTTAATGTAGGTGTAAGAGACCAGGGAAGCTATCCAAATTTACTGGGTGTAAGGGCAGTGGAGAAATCGAGAATTCTGTGGGTGTAAGAGACTGGGAAGTTTATTCCCCAATTTACGTATTGGGTGTAAAGGCCGAGTGGAGATATCAGAGATTACATTATTGGATGAAAGGGCTGCGGTGTAGTAGAAAAGTTACGTTGCGAGATGAAAACACACGATTGATTATCACATAGACTTAGGTTAATTGTTAGAATTCGGGATGACTCGAGATGAAAACACATGGTCAAGGTTATCACGTGAACTTAGGAGTTGAGGCTGACTAGAGATAAACACACGGTCATGGTTATTCGTAGACTTAGAGTTGAGTGATAGAATTGGGGGTGACTCGAGATTTGGATACCCTTTGGAAATTGCATTGGGTGTTGGTGGCCAGAGCCAAGGACTCAGTATATGGATGTCGATTCATGACATGGACTGGGTTGACGGTCCATTAGTGCGGTAGTGGGGTGTGACCTTGGGAAGGTCGGCGTTTCTGGCGGGGGCAATGAGTGCATATGCCGTAGTTGGATCACGATATGGGTGAAGTGGTGACTCCTGAGTTGGCACATTTTCTAGCACGGATGACCTTCTAGTGGAGATTCACAGTTTGTACATTTGAGAGATGATCGGCCATGGGTGCAATATCATAGTGTCGGATAGGGCAGGAGTTCTGGCCTTTAAAGAGTTTCCGAGGCTATGGGCACGGTGACAATGAGTACAACTTTCTACCAGACGGATGGTCGGTCGAGAGGGAGTATCTGGTGTTAGAGGACATCTTGTGAGCATCGTCCTAGATACGCTAAGGGTAGGCCGGGAAGAAGCGGTGCCACTGTGGATTTGCTATGGCAACGATTGCTTCGAGGCGGAGTATGCGGATGGCGTCATATGAGACGTGTATGAGAGGCCGTGCAAATCAGATATGTTGGGCCAGAGTGGGAGAGAGCTCCATCAGGTCTGTCGATTAGAGACACCTCAGAGATGAGTGAGCTTGATCTGACCAGCGTCTTCTCGCGGCTGGCGAAGCGAAGAGCTATCTTCGTGTACGATGTCGACCGCCCAGAGTTTGAGGTGGAATCACGTCTTCTTGAAGATGATGCTGAGAGGTGGTCGAGGTCGGCGAGGGAAGCTATCGTAGGGTTTGTGGGCCCTTCTAGATGCTCGAGAGGGTAGACCTTGTATCTGGGGTTGGCTTTACCACCCGGCGTAATCGGTGTCGCGAGGTTTTAGCGTCTCCGTGCTCAGGAGGTACCTCGAGATCCGGCTCATGTAGTGGATTGGGGGAGGGTGGGTTGACGGATGGGACCTTCGAGGAGAGGACGTGTGCGTATGGATGGCGGGATCGGGTTTTGCGATGCGAGGCCCAGGTGAGATGAAGTCTTTATGGCGACCACTTGAGTGGAATGGAGGAGTCGACGTGAGGCACGAGGACATGATCTTAGGCGCCTATCCCTTCTTGTTTAGGGATGAAGGTACGTGGTTTAGTCGTTTAATACTTAAATGACTAGTTTACATGCATGGTATAGTGCACGTTGCATATGCATGTGATTCGTAGTGATTGTACAGAATTTCGGGACGAAATTTCTTTTAAGGAGGGGAGAATGTAAGACCCGAGAAAATTCTAATTTTCTGAAAAATGGCAAAATTGTAATTTTGGTCAAAACCCAAAATTTTTCTAGATCTCGGATGACAAAACGGACTTCACCGTTGGAATCGTCTCGCGGAATCTAGCTGCCACGTCGATTTCGTCGAATTAGGAGCGGTCGAATTTCGATTTTCGAATGCTAAGTATCGAATTGCGAGTAAAGAACGGGTTTTGAGAGACATGTGATGTGACAAAAAGTCTCTACATGTACTCTTGTGAGCGCATGTTGCAATGAAAGAGATGATGGAAATGGACGGCTTGGGTGTGTCAAGTGTCGAAATAGTGAAAAAGGGGACATGATGGGAATTTTGAATTGTTAATGAGATAAGAGTGTTGTCTTCTTCATTTTGAGCGTAAAATAGGCAGAGAATCGTGCGGTAGAATTTTGGAAGTTAAGTCTCGATGGGCGGGGTTTCATTTCTAGAGAGAGATAACACCTTCTCTCTAGATTTATTGCGTCGGATCGTCGGTTTAAACGGGCTTAATAAAGTCGTCACATGAGGCGAGAGTGCGTGTGCACTGATTTGGTGGAGTTCAACAAGAAACCGAGAGGTGAAGTCTTTTCCTACTTGCGTTGTCTTTTGGTAAATAGTATAAATGGTTAGGAATGATGGGGCTTGTTTTGGCGTAGGTCGGTCTTAAAACGCTTTGGGCAAGGCGGAGAAAATTAACATTTGTGTGGTCGTGAGCAGTGCTTCAGAGGTTTCGTTCATGTGAATAGTGACACGTAAATTTTGGTGTGAAAATGTGTTTGGTTAAGTTATTCAAAATGGTGCTCATGTTTTGTTAATTAGCCCATTAATGACTAATTTTGGTGTAATTGATTGTGAATTTGCATAACATATTTTGTGATTTAATTATGTTAGTATATATGCATGTAGATATATTAGCATGAATGTGTTGGAATTGGCATCATGGATTCCATATGCCTTGAGGCACCACTAGAATATTAGGAATTGAGTGCGTGACGTGAAATGAAACAAAAATGAAAATGTTTGTGAAAGGAATTTCCAAGGAAGATTTTCGAGAAAAATTTACCTTGAGTGGGAATCATGGATCACTTCGGATAGGAATGAAGGCATTTCGGAGGTTATCCGACAATTCGGCAGGAGGGTAGTCGATATTTTTATTGAAGCTCGGTAGTAAGTTTTCAGGAACAAAAACTTTTCTTGTGAATTGTATTTTTACTTTCGTATTGACTTAGGCATATGTGAAGTCGGTGAGGACTCGGGACATGGAATTAGTCGTATAGACATTGAGTAGGTTCATGAAATTGATTGAATGTGATTGATTGCCATGCGTGTGCACTTAGGTGGAGAGTAACGTAGCAGAAATTATCTGCTGAGACCTTCCGTACTTGTGAGGATCCTTGTTGGTACGGGGAGTGTGCGGGGACGGCCTTCGTAGTGTGTTTTAGAAGAAAGTCAGATTGTGGCTTTGGTATTGATTTTGCATAACATGTATTAGAATTGTAAATTTTAATATATGTTGAATTAAGAGTAATTTAAAAACTCTTGAACCATGTAATATATTTGGTTGGGATATATCGGTATTTGATGCGGGGGCCAGTGGCCCGATTATTTTTGCTCGTGGACCTGTGTGGTCATTGTTGATTATTGAGACCCGAGTTGTATTTGGTGAGCTCGCCGTGCGAAGAGACTAGATTTGAAGTGGTGTCGGGTTACGGAGCATGCAGTATTCCATGAGTTGACGGGTTGTCGAGTTACTAGGTTGACGGCGGTATGTACCAGCCTGCGAGCGTCGATTGGAATCTTGACTCGATGGGCTTTCCGCCAGAGTCGAGAACCCGGCAGTGGGACGAAGAAGTTATGGCCGAGTGAAGATCATGCATGACTCTAGCGGGTGAACCCATCAGGCAAACCCATCGGTATGACCCCATCACGGGTGATAGCCCATCGGGCGACTAACTTCATCGGGGCGGAACCATCGAGTGAGCCATCCAGGGTAGCCCTCCGCTAGGTGTTCGATTAGACCATAACTTGGAAGCGGAGGTCCGATTTGAAATTCAAAGCCTAGCGTCCAGGTTGACATGTGGGCTCTGATTCACATGGGACTCATGCAAATTCCTTTATTTCCTACCCGAAAATAAGTTCTGAAATCGGTTAATGTGTACTACCACGATATAGGCTTCCCATGGTTAACCTGACCAAACATTCCCTTAGAATAACCAACACCATTATTCTTTAACTTTAACATAAAAATGGCACTAGAACAGTACTTAGTCCCGAATCGATTCCCGATTTGTCGAAAGCTTGATCTAAAATATCGACCTGCTTGTCCCGAGTCTTGGGACGGTTCACCTGACCACTCACGGCCTCCACACAACCCAATGCCATTTGAATAGTAGGAGCAAAGTTAAAAGCAAGTAGGAGAAGCACACACCTCTTGGAGTTTTGTCAAAGCTCCTGACTCAGGTCTCTTTGCGAAGCCGCTGCGTGGATGGCTGTTCAGCTTGCTCCTCCCATCGAGGCAGACGGTCCGATCGTCGGGAATTTAGAGAAGAGAAGGTGGAGTCTCTACTCTAAACTCTCTCTTGTGCCCTCTTTCTTTTGCTCTTTTCTTTTCTCCATCCCCTTTGTTTGGTCAGATGGGCGAGCTTGTCCTCTCGCTTATACGTGTCCGATTTTCATTGGCTCTTAGGATTCCATATCCTCTTGTCAGTACATCGTGGTTACTCCGTCAACGTGATGCCACATGTCTTTGCTTACGGCTGTTCGTTATTTGAGCGCTGCGAACGACATGCATGCGTCTTAAAAGCGACTCAATTGCGCGAAGTGTCATGGTACTACCGGTGCCTCGAAAAACATAGTGGCGTCTCGAGTCGACGAGTCGACGTGGTAGCTAGATTTTGCGAGAACGATTCCGGCCCGGTGAAATCAGTTTTTAAATCCAAGATCTAGAAAAATTCTTGATTTTATTAATTATCGCTTACCACTGTCGAAAATTTTGATTTTAGGGGTTTCCCACACTATTGCTAAATTATTGCTCTTCAAGTCTTGGTTGTCATTTACAAAGCATTCAAAGAAAACATTGTTACATCACCTTCACCTTGGAATTGGATTAGTGTTGGAGAAGAAGAATGTTACTCATGATCAAAACAAAACATTAGTTCCTAGACTCATGCCTTTCTCACACCATTTCTACCTTTATGAATTGGCCATGTTAGGGAGTTTGAGAAGTTTAGAACCGTGAATTCTACCCTCCAAACCTCCTCGAGCTTTCGAGTTGTGGAAATGTGAGTTAGAGATGATCAATGATGATCCTAAAGTTGCCATCACTTCAAATTCTTGGATTATCTTCTTAGTGCATATGTCGGGAAAAAGATGGTATGTTTTTCGAAAGGGTTCCTTCAACTTGTAACATTAGAATTGTATGAGTTACATGAATTAGAGGAACTGATGGTAGAGAAAGGAGCAATGAGTAGTCTGAAAACCTTGAAAATTCGATATTGTGGAGAAATGAAAAAGCTTCCTCATGGATTGCGACGGACAAATCTAGAAGGGTCATCATGCTACGAATCGATTAAAGAGATTGAAGAGATCGGGGGAGAAGATTGGGATAAGCTTCATGAAAATCATGTCTTGTAACACTTTCTTGTGTAAAAGACCTTCCCTTCCTTGATTGATTTCATCATCTTACGGAATTTGTTTGTTGCATGCAACAATTACATTTGTTTCATAGTTTCCTCCTCTGAACTATGTTTGTTTTTGTTATTCCTCTTCTTCTTAATTGTATTTTCATATCTTTTGTTTGTTGTTTTCAAATTTGTATATTTTTCTTATTTAATGTATTTATTTAATTTTGAAGTGATTTCATTTCATGATGATCAGTTTGTATTGAAACGAGATGATTTATTGATATCGAGTCTCAACTTCTTCTTTTATTGATTAATTTGTATAGATTATGCAAGGATATTATTATATAAATTTTCATTATTTTGTAAGCGAACCTAATCAAACAGTAAAATACGAGAAATATCATGCATAAAGATTTCATCAAATGGTAGAAGAAGAGTGTTATATAAATTCCACCTTAGCAATTCACTAAATTAAATATGAATGAATGAATGAATGAATGAATGAATTATATATATATAATTTTTTTTAGAACCAATTGCATCCCGAAAGAAGGAAGTCACTGTTGATAAGTTGTGAAGAAAATGACAGATGTAGTTCCAATTTTTTTACTAATTTAACATTAAGAAAAAAAACAAATTAAATAATTCACATACCAAAACTAATGAATTTGCTAATTTTTTCTTTGAACATAACTATTGATGGGGTTTGAAATAATAGGCGCGCAAGCTTAAGATACAAGCCCAAACGTTGGGATTAAAAATGGGCCCAGTACTAGCGATAGGCCCTTAACGGTATCCCTCAAAGGCAGACCTAAAACGAGGGCCCAACTTGCCCCTGTAAAAGGCTGACAGCCCAGGGAATCAGAGGAAAGCACCCAATCTCCACCAATTAGGAAAGCAAGATATTTTCCTATTATTGCTCATCAATTATCCCTTATTAATCGGTTTACGATAAGGAAAGAAAATCTCCTACCTAATGGGAGAAATATCGTATCATCCTCTAATAAGGAAACAAACTATTTAGTATCATCATCCAACTAGGAAACATACTATTTAGTGTCATCATCCAATCAGGAAAGTTGTCATGATCATCCATTATAAATACCAGGCCACCCCATCGTTGAAATGTACGGCTGCCTGAAAAAATTCATTCCCTAAACAGTTGATCTTCTCTTTCCCGGAAAGAAGCGGCGGCAGGCATCGAAGAAGACAGCAGGTGAGCCCTGCTGATCCGCGCATTTCTTGTTTTTGAGATGGGAGTCAGCGTGCGGAGTCAACGGACCAGAGCCATTAAATCTAACATGCTGAGCCGATTCGGTTGAAAAACATCATCAAGCTATATTTTTATATTTATTTTATTAAACAAATGAAAGTCAAATCAAACGGAATTTCAGATGATTGATTATTAATAGGTGTAATAGTTTTCAAAAATGATTTCAAATTTAAGTACTCATTTTTAAGGGAAAAAGTTTATGATATTTAAGTTCATTCTTCATTAAGTTAATATTTAAATATTTAAATACGCCTTCTTGTTACATCGCTTTTCGCTTTCTTGTGTATGGGTGACTCGAACAGTAAAACATATTTGATAAGGCAGAGACATCAAATCAAATCATGGTCATTAATATGCTGCAGAACTGGAGTTATATGTATTCTAGTCATCACATAATTATGTGAATGTGAGCTTTGTCCAGATTCATTGTATGTAAACTGAATGTTTGCTTGCCCTTTAGAGTTTTTAGTGAATTTGATTATGGGTTTCCATCGAATTTATTGTTAGTTTGAATCTATAAATTATTCTCCTTTCGAAAAAAGTTCATTGAATCATTAATGTATTTTATTATTTTAAATTTTATGATATTATTTTAAAATTTCTTGTGATGTAGATTAGAAAGTGAAGTGTAGTTCCATGCCCATATTCATTAGATTTCTTTGGATTTTCATTTCCTCAAAACTTCTTTCATTGGTTGGACTTGTGAAGCCTAGGACTGTTTAGGTCATGTTTTTAAAAAGCTGTTTGAGAATAATTTTTTGAAAACCACGAAGCGTGATTTTGTGTTTTAGAAACTCTTTCTTATTATTTGAATTTAGTATTTTTTTTTGTGTTTCTCATAACAAATAAAAAAAACTAAAAACCAAACATCATTTTTCACTTTTCCTTATTTTCCTTGTTTTGAGAACATAAACAATTTCTAAAACAAAAAATTTGAACATGCCACCCAGAATGTGTTTTGTTTTCAAAGAATTTTCATAAAGCCAAGACATGACATTATTAAGTTTAGAATGCTAAAATCTTCATTATCATACTCATCTTCTACTTTAAATTCTTGGCACAAATTCTGAACTTGAATTATACTTCTAAAACGTTGGATCTATAGGCGCGAATGTGTGGAATGCTATGGTAATAGTATGATATTTCTTTGTATCAAATTTGAATGAAGACATTATCCTTAAAATCTTTCATTGTGCTTTCTAAACTCCAAAGCTCTATTCAATGCAACTTCTTAAAGATGAGTGTATCTATTGAATACTTATTTGTATCATTTTGGTTGTATCACGAGTGCAAATGATAAATAATTTGAACACTATAAGGTTTGAAATCCTTCGTTGTGGATATTTAGAATCCACTAAACAATACTTGGTACAATTTTTTTTGAAAATATCAATACAAATATAAATCATTAGGCTATTGTAATACAATCATGAAATAACTAAAAATAAAATTTAAAAATAAAATAGAGTTTATTAAGCATGGAGTAGAGTTTATTTTGAGTTATAATTTTATTATATTTTGTGAAGAGAAAAACAAATTTATTGATGCAAACTAGATGTACATCGATGAAAACATTGAATCAAAATAGTTAAAAACCATAGAGGATGAAACAACATCAAGATTAATAGTATAATAGATTGACTCGAAGTCTATACATTTGATAATTGAGCCTGTTTGATATTAATATTATGACTAAAATACCTTTGACTCAAGTTCTATAACATACTGATGACCATTGATTTGATTTTTTGTCTATTCAATTAGATATATTTACGCTAATTTGAATCACTCTAACATAAATAAATGTTGCACTACGACGACAATGTTTGCACGAATAACCATGACCATACACATCGCACTAAGACGGCGGTAAAAAAGAAAAAACAAATGGAAATATATATCTTGTGGAATAACCATTTTATTAAAGAAGAAATGATGGAAATAAGTGTAGGTGTTTGTTTCGATTGAGAATGACAAAAAATTTACTGCATTTTACTTAAAAGAAAGAGACTAGTAGAAAAAGTTAAAAAAAATGAGGCTAGAATTTAGGTTTCTTATTTATAATTTTATCATATAAAATAACTAAAAATAATATTTAAATATTGTATCAAATTACAAATGAATGTTGACTTATATGATTTATCTAAAATAAATTAAAAAAATTGTTATTAAATAATTTTTCTATATATAAAATAGTAGAATAAAATTTCAATGAAAAGATAAAATTATTAAATAAAAATATTTATTTTATAATAACATCAATCCATTATCATTTATCTCAAAAATTAAAAGTCATAGATTATTAAAATAAATGTATAAAGAAAATTATATTTCATATTATCTCAAAAAAAAAATTTCTTCCTGTATTTTTTCTCATCAAAATATTTTCCCATCATATAGCCAATTTATTAAGGTTTTAAATAAATAAGTAGAGAAGGATAAAAATAAAAATTTGAATCTTTTAATAGAAGTGGATTAAAAAAATACACTAATTATAACTTTTTTCATCAAACTATTTTTTTGATAAGCGCCTTTAGTTACCATGCCAATGGCTATTCTAAGCGATACTAGAAGTCAGAACCTCTTCCTTCCTCTTCCCTTCATTTCTTAAACGTTGAGCTCTACCACTTAAGTTGGGCATGATGGACCCATCAATATATTACATTTAGTTCTCTTGTTGTAGTTTTTCGTGATTTATTTAATCCTAATCCATTATCGGTGATTAGATATCTTTATAATACTGTCTGCAAGAACCAATTAGGAATTAAATTATCTGACTTCCCCGATAATCTCATAAGCATACATAATTTCACTTTTCTCTAAAAACTGAATCGTGATATGGAAAGTTATGCTACGAAATAATTATAAAAACTAATATTTTAATAGGAGGTAAGCTTTGATGAGTAATCACATGTCTATACACGATCAAGTCTAATGTAAGGAATTTAATGTATGATCAAATCATCCATAATCTAATTTTAAGAATGGTTGACATATTAATAAGACCTAACTCAAGTGGGTCCCTCTCTTTGAAAATCCTAGCCGCTCTTCTCTCTTATTTGCTAGAGAGAAGAAGTGATTTTTTTGTCATCCTTAGCAAAAAAAATCACACATTCCTTTGTTTTCTTTTCTCATGTTTGAGTTTTATTTTTCCAATAAAGTGGTTTTCTTCTACATCCATCAAGGTTTCACTTTATTTTTTCTCTGTTGCGACGTGTTTTGTCATTGATATGTTGCGTGTGTTTTGTTGCTGACTTGTTGTAACATGTTTTTTTGTTGACTTGTTGAGGTGAGTAGTTGTGTTGCCGACACTTTGCGTCTTTGTGGTTTTTCGCGTCGATAATTCAAAATATCTTTACTACAAAATGTTAGTTCTATGGCTAGCACGTACAATGACACTTGCAAAAAATGTCATTATCTAATTATGATTAAATGTATAATGACACTTGGTTTAAAGGGTCATTGTCTTGTGAAACACATATTATGATGGCGGCTTTTTAGGAGTGTCATGGTTTGAAGTTTTTATTTAGCTATAAAATGACTTGTAGACTCAATCTTGATACTTCTCGATGTCATAGAAAAAAATATAAAATTTCCCTAAGCAGTCATATCATAAGGTATAAATAACATTGTTTTCTTTCCCGTAAAATCCAAAACCCTATCTTTGATATCCCCCTTTCCAAGCCAGAAGTAACCCTCGAGCCTCACATTTTAGAAGAGTTTGTCCATGGGGTATTTTTAGAGAAAGAAATTCAAGATGCTTGCATATGATAGAGAGGACTATATGAGAGATCAAAGAATCAGTTTGTAGGGGAGAATGCAGTGCGGGGTTAGTGATGAGAAACCCAAACTTTTGAAATTTGGGTGTAGGGTTGATAAATGAGTGATTCTAGTTCAGAATCGGCGAGCATGAGTGATTTTAGTGATTCTACAGGCTGATCATCGTCTTCATTGGAAGTTAAGCATGGCTTTCTTCCTTGAATTTTGACTTCCGTTATAGCTCTCACCGCTCTTCAACAATGTTGAAGGTCCCAAGCCTAACACGAACCCCTTTGAGTTGTGAATCTTAATGACCCTCTTCCCCCGAGGACACTGTCGGATCCTCAGTGCAAATTCTTCCTCACCCTCTTGCGAGGCTTGCCCGTTTCTTGCCCTATCACTGTTCTAAAATATCCCGCTCAGCAAAAAATCAATGCAATAGCTCTTGCTTCCTTTATAGCTCACGGTTTTATGTTTTTTTTTTTTTTTAAATTTCATGTTAGCATTCGAACCATGTCTGAGAACTATGGCGAGCAAGAAGAAATGTGGATTGCCAGAGAAAAACATTTCATGTTCACGTGTTCCTTCACGACCCACTTCACAAATTGGCTATTCCAAAAAGGAATTGATGCTCTTGACTCTAATCTCCCCACTTCCCTTTAGGTTGCTTCAATCACTCTAATTCTCCATTTAATGTTGAGCTCTGAATTTACGTGTTTGAATATGCATGTTACTTGAAATGGACCTTTCTTAAAATTTTGACTTTTTGTGGGAAAATTACTTGGTTTGTAATGAAAATTACTTGGTTTCATAAATTCTTGAGAATGATGAATGCTTGGTGGCAATTAGTTTAATAAGGTGCATCTCAATTGTTTTGAATTTCATGGATTTACTTGAATTCTGATTTAAAATTTGTGTAGATTCTTGTTGAGTGAATTCCCATTTGCATGTAAGAAGTTGAAATGGGTTCATCTAGAATTTGCTACAGCTTCATTTTCTTGATCTGTAACTTGTTGTCTTTGCCACACAAATTACTGTTACAGGTATGGTGTGGAATAAAATTTAAAATGGCTTTACTAGTTGATGATATAAATGCTTATTCTTATCTACCCATTAGGTTAGCATCCGAAAGCTTGTGTTTAAATGGTAGGCACTTTGTTCTTTTTAGCAAACAGAATATTGTTGCATTTTCTATTCAAATGTTTTTTGTTCTTTTGATATTTTACATTATTAGTAGGAATTTAAGTCCTCGAAATTGGAAGAGATACCTCGGTAGTGGGGATGTTAGAAGCCTTTGGGAAGGAAATGCATTAGAAGGATAAAATACTTGGAAGTGGCATGAAAGGGATACCTAATGTTACGATTAGGTCACCCTTTCAAGGTGAACATTGAAGCTGCGGAATGGAAAACAGAGTCCTTCCCAACTATAAAAATTGCTCAACAATCCCTGCATCACTAACCACTAGTTTTATTAGATATAATCCTACCAATGAGCAGTTTTAAATTGAAGATGCCCACATATTATATCCCTATTTCTCCTTTATTAATATGATAGTTTTGTCCCAATGCATTTTAGATGCACATACCTATGATTGAAACCAAAGGCACCTAAGAAAAAAAAGATATTATTTTCAAAGGAAAAATTCGATTATATGAAAAAATGAGACAATAGATATACAATCAAATTGGTGACACTTTTCTTGCACATACCTAACAGGATTGACACCAAAGGCATACCTAAGAAAATAATAAATTATTTTCAAAGGACATATTAAGTATGAAAAACGAGACAATGAGACAATAGATATACAATCAGATTGGTGACAATTTTCCCATACTCTTTATGATTATTATAACATAATAAAGATCTTTCACGAGTTTCATAATTAGGCAGATTATTATGCAGATTGCTTTTACTCCCTCAACTTGCCATGTATAAGCATAAATACTATGATTAGGCAAATTGTTTTGTGATTTGTCGACATGTACCACATAATTATACCCGAGTTTGTATATTGAAATGTTAGATTTCTCGATTTCTATTTCAGGTGTATCAACGACATCTCTAACTGAAATTTCTTTCAATGGGATTGTTTCATCGCGTAATGATTTCAAGTATTGCATTTACCTATAGAAGTATATATTCAAAAGCAATGGTAAGATATTAAAGGTTTCTGGAAACATATTTGGGAAATAAAGTAATTGAAGGTTTCTGGAAACATATTTGAGAAATAAAGTAATTGATGTATTATTTTTTAACAGACGGGAATGGACAGCACAAATATGTATGCATACACTTCTAGAATCGCACTCATGTTTTGCATCCCACCAGCAGTACTGGTATGGTTTCTTATCATAGAGACTAGGGGAAGTTATCAAATTCCCCATTTCTTTGTCTGAAATTTTGATTATTTGGTTTTAGATTGAGAGTCCCTAGTCGATGTAGTAGGGTTTCGAGGATAACATTGCTAAAGTTGGTCTAATAAAATTCTTCTCTGATTTATTTTGGATTGGAATGTTTGTCATATCACAACAAAGGGTGATGACTCTAATTCATATCTCATCTTCCTATTTGTCTTGTTTTAAATAAATGGTCTTCTAATTCTTGTAGTTCTTGAGTTAATTCTGTTATTCGTAATTCTTTAGAGAAGTATATTTTAATTTCTTGTTCTATTATATTCATCATTCCTATATTTTTTCTTCATCTTATATATAATTATCCTATGGTACTTCTAATACTTTTCTATTTTTTATCATATAAACTCAACAAATACTTTTCCTTTACTGTCTTTATACATTATTGTCTCCTCTGGTACTAAGATTGTTTCTTGTTTCTGGAAGAAAGATTCCATTCTAATCCAGCTAAGTCTTATGAGCTAAACTCTATAGGTTAATAATCTAACTCCTCTTGAACCTATGTCTAAACTACTTTGTCTATTTTAATTTTCTGGGTTTGTCTGACTAGTTGTCATAAGCTTTCCTAAAAAAACGCTTACATACTAAATAGATTTTCTCCTTTAAATTCTTCATATCCTTTGTCTGTATTCCTATTTTAACATTATTTAAGAAGTCTTTGTGCTTAAGGATTGGGTCTAGGCTGCAAATATACTAACTTGTATTCTCGGTTCATATCTATTTCTATGAGTCTTGCTGTAGATTTTCTCAAGTTAGACCATCTATTATCCTCTATAACTGAAACTATTTCAAGGACTTCTAAGTAATCTTAATTATTTTATATTCATTAACTCTCTCTAATATACTTTGGCTTCTAATATTACTTTCTTAGTTTCTCTTAAAAGTTCTTCTAATTTTTTGTGATTTTTCTAACTTTCTAATACATTTTTAGATTCTATTTCATGGATCTATGTTCTTTACCCTGTATCTTAAGATTTTTTTAATAATTTTATTTTTTTAAGATTGGGCTATTTTTGTTCTTGATAAAGCTCCAAGTTATTACTTCAATTTTCTTAAGTTCTTATATTTAATGATATTGGTTTCATAAATTGATTGTTCTAAATTTCTATTTAACTTTCTGTGTTTTTCTAGGTTTTCAACTAAAGAGATATTAAAGTCTATTAAGTTATTTAATATTTTTGAATTACTATGGAAACTATGTCTAAAAGTTCTATCAAATCTGCAAATGAATTTGTGCTTATCTAAAGATATTATATTTCTTTTTCAGTAGATATCTAAAGATATTATATTTCTAGAGAATTGTCTAATTTCTAAATCTAGAAGGTCTATTCTCTTAAATGGGTTTATTTTAGAATATAGGCTCTGGTACGAAAATGAGAGGGGTCCTGTAGGTTAATAAATTATGTACAGATAAATTAGTTCTAATGGTTAATAAATTATATATAGATAAACTGGTTCTAATTATATATAAATAAAAGGATGTTTGGTCCTTCTAAAGACGTAATGATAAAAAAATATGCCTTAAATAATGGAATAGTAATGCCCAAGACTAATAATCTCTTTATTTTATGTCTCTAACCATTTCTTCTAGTTTTTGTCTAAAATATGGATTATAAATATAGTTTCTATTTAGTCTTCCTACAGGATTTTAAGTATCTTGGAAATTAAGGGTATTTATAAGTTCTTTACTTTGGTCAAGGTTAAATGAATAATAACCTTTATAAAATGGGCTTTCTATTCCTTGAATAGAGTCTAATACTTCTATCCACCAAGTGTGTAGGAGTCTTGTTCTTCTTCCTTTTAAAATAACATAATCTGGGTATGGTGATACATCGAATTAAGTAGTTAAGTAGTTAAGTTGAAGTGATACATTGAATTTTTGCTAATGTGGGCATGGTGGCAGTTTATATGATTTTATGCTACCTAGTATCATTTCAGTTTTGTTTTTATTTTATTTTTTTAACTTCTATTCACTTTGCATTACATCAGATAATATTTTTGTTATTGATTCGAACTTAGGATCTCTCTATAAACCCATTCCACCTCTTTACCCCTTAGCCATGAACAATGTTTATATGGTCAATGGCCATATGTACCCAGACGAGCCAATCCTCAACCTCGATGTGGGGTTTGAAACCTGGCTTTTACCGTAATCCCATGTGATAAACGAGGACGCTGTGTCTCGCATGTGGGGTGGTGTTTGTCACATCTTACATCTGGAGGCTGAGAAAGTTCCAGATTATAAAAGTATGGGCTCCTCTCAACGTAGGAGACACGTTTTAAAGCCACGAGGGCCTCTTGGGCTTAAAGTAAACTATAGTTATATGGTTGAGTCGGGTCGTTACAAATGGTATTAGAGCCGATCCTTAGCTGGGTTTACTGATGTTCTTTTTGCGTCCATAACAGCTAGCCACCAAGCAATGTGAGGGCATTGATATTATCGCCACCGTATGCATGTTTTTAAAAAACTTATAGCAAGGAGTTACTCGCTCTTCTACTCTTTGTTCTTTCATCCTTTAACATGTTGGTAAATATAATTTTTATACGCTTGTCTACTCCTTTTAGATGATAAATTTTTTTGTTTATCTATTACAAGAGTGTGTCACAATTGTCAACTTATAATAAAACCCTTGTTCTTATCTACTTGGTACAACCATATAGATTTTTATTTTTTATTTTTTTGTTGAATGTGCGCAATTATATGAGGATGCTAAGTAATTTTCTATTACTTCATGCTACAGTTCATGAGAGGCTACTTTAGTTCAGTGATGACTTTGTTTGGCCAATTGATTCCACCATTCATGGCCGCTTCATCATTGATGTTGAATTTCCGAACTTGAAGTTATGCTCATTGAATGTGACTTGCTGAAAGAAGAAAAATCATTATATCAAAAGGGGGTGATACTGAGAACCATGATTATTATATCAACAAAGTCGTTGGAGGTGGAAATTATTCTTTGTAAAATATAGCTTTTGGTAGTTGTTGCCTTAATACTGCTCTTAATTTGTTTGAAATGATTAAAAAATTGTTATTGAAATATCTTGATACAATGAATAAATTTATAAATTATTATATTTAAGTACTTACATTGATGATTTGAATTATGTTATAATACATTAATATTTGAAGATATTTTTACTAATGAATCTAATTTATTTTGAGGCTTTATTTTTATTTAATTATACAGGAATTATAATTTTAATAACAAAATATAAATATTATTTTTAATATGTAAGATCAAGATGACGCTTTAGAAGCATCATTATTGGTTAACACATATAATGATTAGCAAGTGCATATGACACTTTAAATAAGCTATCATCATATTTCATGACACATTAAAAATGTCATTGTTCGACATTTTCCTTTTAGTGCAAAGTTCGATCCGATAGAGTTATCAGATCAAATCTTATTCGTCAGTATGTTACAAATCTAGAATATTAGGTATTTAATACATTATTGGTTTATCAAATATGTAGGCCTTGAACCGATCATTTTGGAATTACGACACATCAGATCATCCTCTAAAGCTTTGGTGACTTTAATTTTTGTTTTACTCGCTATTGCTAATCCGAATCATAATTCATACTTAATTAAAATGTGATATGGAAAGTTATGCTTCTTAAACAATTATAAAATAATATTGTGACTTGTCTCTACACGATCAAGTTTAATGCTTAAAGGGGAATTTATCATTTGGCAGTCTAACATGATCAAATCATCCATGATTCAATTTTTACGTTTGACGTAATCAATTCATCCAGAAATGATTCGTATTTAATTTCTTTCTATAAAATAAGAAGTGATAAGGAAAGTTATGCTACGTGTACTTAAACAATTATAAATATTATAATAGGAGATAAGCTTTGTAATGTTACATGTCTCTGCACGGTCAAGTTTTACCGGTTAAAAGGGAATCTATCTTTATGCAGGCTCTAGCCAATTCCTGCCCCTAATATTAAAACCCATAATGGTCCAAGAAAAGTTGAAAAGCTAAGGATGTATTGATGATTGCTACTAAACCTATATCTAAGTAAAATAATATTTGACAGACTTTAAAGTAAACAAATTTTTTAAACATTTATTATTAGTATTATTATTGTTATTATTTTTAAAAGAAGAATAATTTGATTGATTCAAACTATTAATACATGAATAGAAACTAAATCTCGTTAAAAATCATAGATAATGAAACATCATCAAGGTTATAGCATAATAAATGAACTTAATTTATTATTATTATTATTATTATTATTATTATTATTACACTAATACCTAAGAATTTATTATGAAAATAGATTATTTTTTAAATGACAAAATAAATTAAGGAAAGAAAGGAGGATTTATTTTAAGATATATATATATTTTCTTAAAGAATAAAAATAATTCTTATAAAATGTTTGAAGAGATATCTTCTGAAAACGAACTTATCTTTTTAATAATTTATTTTATAAATAGGTTGCTTTTTAAAAAAAATCGCTTCGTAACAAATTTAAGGTACTTTAGTCTTTATTTTAGGCGTAGGTCCGTAACACAAGCCTGCACTTAAAGGAGATTAGGAGCCCAACTAAATCGCTTTAACCCAAGCGGTATTCTCCAAACACAAACCCAACACGAGAGCCCAATTCACCCCTTTAAAAAGCAGGTAATACGATCAACCCAAAGGATCCGTACTAAAGGAAAATTCTTTGCTCTCTACTAAGTCTCCACCTACAGAGCAAATTTCTAATACTTTCTAATCATCCCTTATCAATCGGTTAACGATAAGGAAAGAAGATCTCTCACCCAATGGGAGGGATTCTGCATCACTATCCAACTAGGAAAGTTACCACAATCACCCACTACAAATACCAGGCCACCCCCCTTGGTGAAAGGTACGCACAAAAGTTCATTCTCTAAGCAGTTGATATTCTATTCCACCAAAAAGAACTGACTTAGGTATCGGAGAGGCAACGAGCGATCCCCGCCAATCCTTTTTGTTTCTTATTTTTGCATAGGAACCCGACATCAAGGGTCACGGACCGCCTGCAATGATTCCAACAAGCCCAAATTCCCGCCCAGCCGGGAAGATCATCAAAGCCATGCCGCTTGGGAACGGCGCCTTACAAATAAAGTCGATCTCAAAGGATCGATGGCATCAACTGTAACATGCTTATGAGCCACGCCTAATCCCTAAGCGATGCAAGACCGCCATGGCTTAATTTAGATACCGACCACCCGGAGGCACGCTAGAAACCATACACGATAATACCAACGAGATGGAGGCGCTCCGCCTCACCAATCAACGTCTGCTAAGAGAGTTGGAGCAACTCACTAGAAAAATACAACGCCCCCAGGAGGCACGACAGGCCCGAGAAGGCCATAACACCATTCCCAGGAAGAACAGCAACACCTCGACCCTCCTCGAGAAGCTGATGGAGAAGGAGAAACCAGCCGAGCAAGGGAGCGTGATCCCTACCTACCCCCCAGAGAGGGTCGCAATGAAGAAGCGCATGATGGGAATAACAGAAATAATGAGCCAGTCCCTCATCAACAAGGAATGGAAGAGCGAATACGGAACAGATTCGGTGAGGCATCCAAAGAAGAGCTCAAATGACTAATGGAAGCCGCATATCGAGCTCAGCCCCATGGACGTGCCTTGTGCAACAAACCGAACTCTATCCACGGTCGGCCGCTACACTTCCCTCTCCCAACAAAGTTCGGAATGTTGCAAATCGAAGTGTTCGATGGGACAAAGGACCCCGTAGATCACCTCAACACTTACAAGAACCAGATGGAGTTGCACAGATATCAGGACCCCGTACGATGCCAAGCCTTCGCCATCATGCTAAAGGGACCAGCGTTAGCCTGGTTTAATAGACTCCCGCCGTCTTCAATCTTGTCATTTAGAGAACTCTCCATCGCATTTGTCTCCCACTTCTTCGGAGCTAGGATATACAGGAAGCCGTGTTATCACATTTTGACCATAAAGCAGAACCCGCAGGAGAGCCTGAGGTCTTATGTCAAGAGGTTCAACGCAGAGTCGCTAAAGGTAGATATTCTTGACGAGAAGTTCGCCATCACCGTTTTCATCACAGGGTTGGGAGTACAATCAAGAGACCTGATGTTCTCTATCTCAAAGAACCCGCAATCAAACATGGCTGAGGTACTCGCAAAAGCAGAGAAGTATATTAACGGATAAGAAGCCCTCATATCCAATCAAGGGAGCTCTTCCACTCAAAAGGAGAAGAGCAAAAGTGATAAGAAACGGGAACGAAGCCCCAGGAGGCAAGGAGACAAGGACAGATCCCCACGAAGGGACAGAGGAGACAGAGAACGATCCCCAAAAAGGTGAGGGAACGTCGAGACCAATTGACCACTACGTCACGGCTGGCTGCGGCAATGGTATACGCACCGGTTCACCTCTTGACCTTAGTGTCACGGGTCTCTCTGCGAAGTGTCTGGCGCTGAAAGTTCTGAGGTGGCCTTCCGGATGAAGTCGGACCCGGCAAAGGGAGCGATACCGGATCTGCGGAATTCCGCAGGGACCACGGACATCGGACATCGACCCCATCAACTGAAAGGAAATTGAATACTTGATCAGGCGGCTGGGCATCTTCGCCGCTATGTGGCCTTAGAAGCGGAACCCGGTATGACCACCCACCACCTCGGCCTTGACTTGACTCGCCACCGAGGCGTAGTTGGGAGAGATCCATGTGGTCTCGGGGAGGATTTGTAGGAAGGAGAGTCCATTTCGACGGGAAGGCTCACTTGCGTAGCATCAAGTCAGGAGAGATGTTGGAGGTACAAGCCGTATCAAAACTCCCTCGACTGGACACCACCATAACCTTCTTAGATTCAGATATGGAGGGCTGCTAACATCCCCATGATATTACTGGTGATGATAAGTCGTCGTGGCTAACCTCAAATAATCCACGGGTCGATCGACCATGAGCTCAACAGCCCGATATTATCTCGCATCGGCTTTGATAAAATGGTGTGGAAGGAATAAGCTGAACCGATTAACACCGCTGCGCGATTCCTCGGGAGAAAGAGTGCTACCACAGGGTCGATCCAGCTAATTGCTCACCTTGAAGACCCCCTATGCGAGCTATAACAACGATGAGATTTCTCATAGTAGACGCTCCTCGACACAACGTGTTATTGGGTAGACCACTCCCTCTTGCTCCCTCCCAAACCATGCCCTCTATCTGGTAGTCAAATTTATAGTGAATGGGTAAGGCAGTTCGAGAGATCAATATTGGCCATGGAGTGTTACTCGTGATCGATGAAACCTTAAAAAATAGTGGACAACATATGGTGGGCCGAGCTCGACATGTGAGAGATGAGATCGGCCGACTGCGTCCTCGGAGAAGAGTATTTGGAAGCCAAATGCGGCTTGCTGACCCGGCTGAACACCTCGTTTACACATCAGGTCAAACTTCTGCAGCGACTTGAAGCCTCCTCATCTGCTTCTTGAGACAACGTGGAGGATTAGGCACGAGCGGGGGCGCAGGCGGGAGATGACCTATTGTGTCTTGCAGCTGAATCTTGTTTATCCTTCAACCGTCAATAGCGTAGAAGGAACCGCGGGAGAAGCGGCGATAGCGAGAGGTGACAAACTCCTCCAAGCAGACGCCATAAGGGAGGTGGAGTATCCTGATTGGTTGGCCAATGTTGTCCTCGTCAAAAAGCCAAATGACAAATGGCGTCTCTACATTTACTACTTCACCAGCGTCAACGAAAGGCACCTTGAAGGGCGATTTTCCTTACCTTGCGTCGACATGATAGTGGGCGCCTTGACGACCATAGGCTCCTTAGTTTCATGGGCGCCTTCTCAGACTGTAAACAAATCGAAATGGACCCCGGCGGCCCAGGAAGACCTCGTTCGTAGCGGGCGGAACTCGCGCTACCGGGTAATGCCCTTATGGTACGACCTTGAGGGTATTTTTATCAAAGATTGGTGAACAAGATGTTCCAGAAGCAGATCGGGGTATCTATGGAGGTATACGGGGACGACATGTTGGTAAAATTAGAAAAGGCCAAGCTCCACATAGCCCACCTAGCCGAAGCGTTTGGATCTGAACTCTGACACAGTGAACTGGCCCAGTGTGCATTTGGGGTCTCCATGGGAAAATTCTTGGGTTTCATAGTCAACAGCCGAGGGATAGAGGCAAACCCCAGACAAGATAAAGGTTGTACTTGACATGCTTCCTCGCTGACGTACGAAGGAGAAATCCATCGCTGCGGGGAGAATAACCATTGGCCCGGATTTCGTGTCGAGCCGGCCCAGTAATGCAGTACTTTCTTCGGAGTCACGAAGGCCAACTGATGGGATGTACCTTTGCCAGAAGCGTTAAGCAACACTAAAAACCTATATGATCCTCCCCACCCCGTCACAGCGTCGCCCTTCGAGGAGAGACTCCTCCTCTCTATCTGGTGTTTAGTTTCGTGACAGCGCTGTCCTTATTAGAGAGCCGGGATGGGTGGGGCGACTGATTTACTGCTGTAGTGGGATTTTGGAAGTGGGAAAGGCATCTAAAATGGAGAAGTTGATCCTAGCCTTTGGTGTCCTTTGCCCGGAAAACTCATACCTTATTTTAGGCTCATGCCATGAAGTCCCAGGCGAGGCATCAGTAAACAAAATGCTGGCTTGAGGCCTCGGGAGAGGCGATAAAATGGGCCATAGAGCTAAGTGAGTTCGACATCAGATACAAACCAAGGACAGCAATAAAAGGGCAGGTATTGGCAGACTTCATCATGGAATTCACCCAGAAGCCGGAGCTTAGCCCGAATCCACGCCTTTGCTTACCTCCCACATTGAATACATAAAGGGCAACATTTATATCGGATTTAATACCTGAGCTCTATTTTTGCTCTCATTTAGTGTAGAATAGGTGCACCTTTGATCGTTCTCAGCATGTTTTTGTGCTTATGCGGGTTTTCATACACACTTTATAGGGGTTCGTGTCGAGCGAATGTAGATCTGATAAGGTTTGATGGCGACCCTTTATTGTCGAGAAGTCCAAGGAAGTGCTATAGTAGGGGGAACATTTGCAGGAGATAGTGGTACGGTACATACAATACACTATTGTGCAAATTTATAAACAAGTAATCTTGGTACCCCAATGAATCACCAGTAGCCTTTTGATGCAGGTACCATACGAATGCAGGGTACCGACATGTAAATTTTGTAGAGTTTGAGCATAATTCAAATCTGTGTTATGAGATGCGCTGGGTCCTTGACCACCACTTTGAGATCACAAGGAAGAGGTGTTTAAGCGAAAGGAAAGGAAAGAAAGGGCTTTGATTCTGGGACTGTTTGGGATAGTGGAGTGCTTCTCTCATATTTTACAGGGTTCATAGAGTAGAAAATACTTAACGCTTTTCTTGAAGTTCTTGATTTTCAAATCGTGTAATCTTTTGGTTAGTTCATATAACTTGGTACTTTCTTACGGGATTTGTGCTTTTGATGCTCCCAATCTTGCAATTGAGTATTATTTCTCAAGTCTCATTTTATGTAGTTTCTTATCAAATATGAATCGATTCCAGTTTGATGATTCTAAGCTCCTATGATGGGGGTTCCTACGGTACAAACTCACCTGTAAAGTAACTGACCCTCAATTCTCTTTTTTTGTGCTTCAGCAGGATTTATGCGATGTTAAGCATTTACAGAAATTCTTATAAAACCTTAGTTTGGCATCTTCTTGACAATGTGAATGAGAGATCCTCGGTACACGTTGTGTGATATTAACATAAATGCAAAAATTTAAGTCTAATAATCGTTGAAACAGTGTTTGTCATCGCTCTCAATCATCCTTCGTTTTAAAAGAGCTTTTAATGTAAAATATTCCTTCGAAGACCATTCATCAATGACTCCTAGATGAGATTACGAATAAGTGGGTAATACTTGTGTCAGACGGTAGTGGAAACTTAAGAACCTATCATTCACCTTTTTGCTTAGAAATAGTTAAATGTCAGATTACTCAATCAATCAATCCACAGCCCCATATTTCTTATTAAGCACATTCTTTGGAAGAATAAGCCATAAGGATCACCCCTGAAACCCTCCTGTGGAGATGACTTGTGGACTTCCACAGTATTATAATGGCAATGACCTTGGTTCCTATGCTTGGGAATAATTTACGCATCTGTGAGAATAGGCGAAGCATTTTTAGGCGCGGATTAGCAGGGTGTGACAATCTAGTTGATCTAAAGAGGCTAGTGGTAATTTGCAATTTGCATTGCAAATGCAGTACGTTCTTTCTGTATCTTTTTAATTCGTTTCGTGAAGAGTCTAAGTGGATATATCTGTGCAGTAGGGTAAGATTGGTGCATGTGGTTTGGGCTACCAACTGAGTATGACTTGTAAATTATACCTCTGAAGTGCGAAGAGTCCATAGTAGAACAATTGTTTCAAGATCACACCTCAAATGGACCATCCACGAGTCGACCAAACTCTTTTCGTCCGTGCCCCAAAGGTTGCACATTGACCATGGGCTCATGAGGCCTCATGACATGGAATGTGGTGTGGCACTTGAAACTCGAGGCGGTGAGAGAGGGAAATGCTACTAATTTCAGCAGGAAACCATTATCACGGGCTCCCACGCCCCTTTACCTAATGTGGAAAGAACTCTTGCAGAGATTCTACAACCGCAAAGAACCACAACAACAAATTCATGTATTCGCACGAAGAAGTAACGATTCCTCGTGAAGTGAAATGAGTTGCGCCTTCTTCACTGTGTATCAAGGGTTGATTAAAGAACCCCCTGTTCATTCATGAGAGAATTTGAGGATGTTTGTAGTGCTTTCCTCCTCTTGGATGCAGCCCCTCCATATAATTTGCATGGTGTTATTCCCATATTTCCTCTAAAGAAGAGGCCCGAAAATATGATTCATTCACTTACCTAGTGTTGATCTTTATTTGAGAAGGCGTACGGAATGAATTCCTTAATAAATTTTCCCTCCCGCGCATTACTAATGCACTCATGGTATCAATCAAAATTTTACGAGAAACCGGGTGAACCTTTTCTTTGTGGTATGGAAGATATAAGGACCTCCCCTCCATTACTGTCACTCATCGTAAATTCACGGATGTTGGACAAATAGCATCAGTATTTTTCACGAGGACTATCCTTGAATAACAAACAATACATCGATTGATGTGTGCGGGAGAATTCTATGAGAAAGTGCAAGGGGCAATTCATTCTTTGATACCCATAGCAGAGAAAATGCTCAAACTTGGGGAGACTAACACCTCCTTAAATATCTTTTAAAGTGCATAGTACACCTCTGAGAATCCATCATAAGAAGAGAATGATGATCTGCGAAGCAAAAATAGGCTAACTTAACAAGGAACTTGGAAGCTATAGAAATTGAAAAAGGTGAATAAATTGTAACTAGTGTACCTCAAACTACCCTCGATGCCTATGGGATCTAAGGAATTGGAGAATATTCCGTCATTTAAATGACCCCACCCACTCGACTATTAAGCACTTCTAACCTTCTCTCAATTCGAGAGGCTGATCGAATAGAAATATTTAATGCTCTTAACTACTGCAAGGAAACCCTTTCAATTCTCCATGCTCGAAAAACGTATAATCCAGGAGTAAATTACTTGAATTTTAGTTGGAGAAATGAGGTACACAACTTGCCAAACAACGAGGCTGACTACCCAAACCAAGGCTTTCTGAATCAAAGCCCTCCGTTCCCGAATCAAGGTCCTCGAAAGTTTCACTGTGAACCACAACGAGGTTTCCATCCCTCGTCTCAGGAACCCAAACCTGACCTTATCAACCTCCACATAAGAAGTTTGGAGGACATTGTGACACGGTTCGTCGAGGACCCCAACAATCCACCAACAAGATTTGTTGCTTTGAATGATCTTAGATCCCCAGATCCTTCGCTAACCTCTTATATGAAATTTTCAACAAAGAAAAACTCCTTCTCAAAACCATCCAAAACCTCAAGGTCAAAAATAGTGTTGGAGTCTGGTCAAATGATGGCGCATTTGAACATTGTAAGGTTATCACCACTCTTCGAGAAGTGGAAAATGGTAATAAACTACAGCCTAAGGAACTTATCGAATTCAGCAAGATAGACGATCGGGGGCGATGGGGTGTCTGCCTGAGCCTCATGTTCTTAGGGATGATGTTGTTATTGATGTTGAGCGAGAACAAGACAAGGCCTCCCGTGTCCTCACGCGTACCACTCATAGGTTGAGGAGCTCCGAAAGAAAATGAACAATCATTATGAAATTTATGAGTTGTTCAAATAGGTTAGGATTGAACATTCCTTTATTGGATGCCGTGAAAATCAGTCATATGCGAGTTTTGAAAGATTTGTGCACTATGAAAGAAAATTGGGGTGTCAACAAAAAGGGAGGCATTTATGACTGAAAAAATCCACCTCCTTGATCATAACAATTTATACCCCAAAATACAAAGACCCAGAGAGTCACTATTTCCATAGTGGTGTAGAAGTCAAAGTTTAGGACATGCTCTAGTGGATTTGGAGAAGCAGTGTTAACTTGTTGCCTTACTCGGTATATGTTGAGCTAGGGTTAGGAGAGTTACAAAACCAACCTGATATCACCTCGGAGCTGATTTGACCATGGTGCTTGAAAATTCCTGGGGGATGAGTAGAGGATGTATTGGTGCAAGTGGACAAGTTCTCTGCTTCCTGTGGACTTTGTTGTTCTTGACCTCGACCTGGTAGACGAGGACTCGAGTTCCTAGTGATTCTTAGTACTAGGCCATTCTTGGCTCACGCTAAGCTATTATACCTTTGCAAGGGAGATGTGGCTTACTGCTCGTTTGGTAACATGACTGTTAATATGAATATCTTCCAGCAATGTTATCAAGGAATGGGGATGAGGAGGGCGTTTGTGAGTAAACAAACATGATTGACTATGTAGTGCTAATGCGTAGATGATATTTCATCGATAGTCCTTTCATGTCTTGTTTAGTAACCCCCCGAGTTGGGTTGAGGTGACCACATCTAAGTCAGAGTTTCTACAATCAATAATTGAACATATTAAGGTATTAGAAGCAAATGGGTGGGCACCTAAATTTGAACCATTGCCACGATCGAGCTAAGGGTGTACCTTGACCCGGTGACCACTGAAACTTGAGTTGAAACCGCACTAACATCTAAAATATGCATTTTTAGGGGTAGAAGAAACTTTCCCAGTAATCATATCTTCCTCTTTAGAGTCATATCAAGAAAATAATCTTTTAGAGATATTGAGAATCCACAAAACCGCCATCAAATGGACAATTGCAGACATTAAGGGAATTAGCCCCTTGATCTGCACACACAGGATTCACTTGGAAGAGGATGTTAAACCCTCTAGACAACCAGCGCGGTAGACGATCACTTGAAAGAAAGTGAATTGAGAAATAGGTTCAAAACTCTTTGGATGTAGGTGTTGGCACTCCCGACTGCGGATAGCAAGTGGGTTGGCCCAACCAGCTAGTCCCTGAAATGCAGATCCTTTGTATTAGTAGCAAATGAAAACAATGAGCTAATTCCCACTCGTGTTACCTCAGGGTGGAGGGTGTGCATAGACTATAGGAAACTCAATGCGGGTACTAGAAAAGATCATTTTCTAGGGCTCAGTTTCAAAGAGGCTATGTAGCCCAGGAGCCCCAGCAACTCAATCTTGAACCTTCTTTCAAAAAAGGCATTGTAGCCCCGAAACCGATTCAGCTCAAGCATATGTAAGGCCTGCTTGACCGGTTTGAAGATTCGCCCGAGAAAGGCCTTGCCAGAGCGATTGAATCGATTTCAAAGATTCACATAGTCAGAGCCTAGACGGCTCGGTCTTGAAGATTAGGCGCTTGCTAAAAAAAGGCCTTTGTGGCCCCGAAGAGCCGATTGAATAAGGTAGAATAGCTAAAGGAGCCCCAAACGACTCTCGGTTTTTAGAAGCTTCAAGCTGCTGAGAAGGCCTTGCGGCCCGGGAGCCGGTTATTTCGGTTCAAAGAGGCCATGTAGCACAGGCCCAGCGGCTTAGCCCAGTCTTTAGAGCTTGAAGAGCTCAAAAAAAGGCCTTATAGCCCCGAAGCGAATCGGCCTTTCGGCGAGAATAGCCAAAGGCCCCAACATCTTAAGCTTTGAGTTTCAAGCGCCTAGAAAGGTCTTGTAGCGAAATTTGATTCGGCTCAATTTCAATGAGGCCATATGCCCTAGAGCCCAATATTTCAGTCTTGGACCTTGAATTGCTTTCGAAAAAGGCCTTAGCCCGAAACCGATTATTTCGGCGAGAATAGCCAAAAGACCCCAACTATTTCGGTTTTACGAGTTTCAATTACTCAGAGAAGGCCTTGTATCCCAGGAGCCAATTCAGCTCGGTTTCAAAGAGGACATATGGCAGAGGCCCCAGCTGACTCAGTCTTTAGAGCTTGTATTGCTCAGGCCTGCGTGGCAGAGCGATTTAACTCAGCGGTCTCTTGAAGAATTGACATCTGGTTTTGAGCTAGCCCGAGAGAAGGTCTTGCCCAGCCCAAGAGCCACTTGACCAATTTCAAAGGGCATGTTGCCCCGAGAGCCCCGGTAGAGTGCGGAGCTTGAGCCGCTCAAGGCCTTGTGGCCCACGACCCGAGTTCGGCTATGAGCGAGCTCTTGAAGAGCTCTATTGGCTCGATTTTAAGAGCTGGCGCCGAGGCGAAGGCCTTGTAGCCTGGGGGCCGGTTCGGCTCGGTTTCCAAGGCCGTACTTTAGAAGACCACTAATAAGCTCGGTCTTGAGCTTGAAGCTGCTGAACGGCCTTATGGCCCACGAAGAGCAAGTTCGGCTCATGTAGAATCTTGAAAGAGCCCCGGCAACTCACTTTAGGCTTCCAAGCGCCCCGAAAGGCGGCAGCCCCGGGATCGATTCGACTCAGTTTCAAAGAGGACATAGGCCGAGGAAGCTCCAGCGGCTTCGGTCTTTAGAAGCAGGCTACTTTCAGGCCTTGGCCCCGAGAGCAAATTCGGCTCGGGGAAGAATGGCCAAGGAGCCGCTGACTCGGTTTTGAGGCTTGTTGCTAGAAGGCCTTGGCCGGGGCTAGTTCGGCTCCCGAGTTTCGGAGGCACGTGTAGCTGGGAGCCTTAGTCGGTCTTGGGGCTTGAACCACTCAGGCCTTGTGACCCTGTGAGACCGGTTCGGCTCAAAATTAGGAGATAGCCCAGAAAGGAGCCCTGGCGGCTCACTTTTCAGGCTTCCCAAGCGGTATATGGCCCAGGAGCCAGTTTAGCTAAGTTTCAAGAGGCTGTGTCTGGCCAGGAGCCACAGCGACTCACTCTTTGGGATTGAGCGCTCGAAAGTCTTGTGGCCAAGGCCGGTTCGACAGGTAGAATGACGAGGGGAGCACGGGCGGCTTGGCTTTGAGCTTCAAGCGCACAGAGAGGCCTTGTAGTCGGGGGCTAGTTTAGCACAGTTTCAAAAGATGCCATGTAGCTGAAGGCCTAGCGTCAGTCTTTGACGAACTACTCAAAAAAAAGGCCTTGTGGCGAAAGGCGATTCGGCTAAGGCGGGAATAGCGAAGGCCCCAGCGGCTCGGTTTTGAGCTTATTTGCCCGAGGGCGAAGGCCTTATAGCCTAGGAGCCATTTCAGCTCAGTTTCAAAGAGGACATGGCAAGGCAGCTGACTCGGTCTTGAGCTTGGGCTTGACTCAAAAAAATACCTTGTGGCCCCGAAAGAGGCAGTTCGACTCGGGCGAATCTTGAAAAGGAGCCCAGTGGCTCAATTCTAAAGCTTAAATCTGTTTAGAGAAGGCCTTGCAGCGGGGAGGCAGTTCGGCCGGTTTCGAAGTACGCCTGCTTCAAGGCCCCGGCTCGATCTTGAAGCTTGAACTTCTTAAAAGGCCTTGGCCCCGAAGAGCGATTCGGCTCGGGAAAGAATAGCGAAAGACACCCGGCGGCTCGGTTTTGAGGAGCTTGGCTGAGAAAGCGTAACCCGGGGCCGGTTGACTCGTTTCAAAGGAGTGCATGTAGCCCGGGGAGCCCAGCGGCTCGATGCCCGAGCTTGAATTGCTTTCAAAGGTCGCGTGGCCCGAAAGGCGATTTAGCTCGAGGCGAGAATAGCTAAGAAGCGCAGGCATCTCGGTTTTCAAAGCGGTTCCACTTTCGGTTCGAGGAGCCATGTCGCCCAGGCCTCGTGGAGTCTTTATTTAGGCAGGCGCTTAAAAGGCCTTGTAGTGAGAAACGATTCGGCTCGGGCGAATAGCGAAAGGCCCCAACTGGCTCGGTTTAATGGCCGACTACGAAGAAGGCCTTGTAGCGGAGGCAGTTCATTTCGAGTTTCAAAGGCCATGTAGCCAGGAGCCTCGCGGCTCGGTCTTCAAAGCCACATTTGCTTGAAAAAGGAATTGTGGCCCAAAGGCGATTCGGCTTTGGCATAATAGCGAAGGAGCCCAGAAAGCGGCTCGGGTTTCATAGCTAGCGCCCCGGAAGAGGCCTTGGGGCTGAGAGCCGAGTTAGGATCGGTTCAAAGATGGCATGTAGCCTAAGGCTCAGCGGCTCGGTCTTGAGCTTTGCGCCGAAAAGGCCTTGTGGCCCCGAAGAGCGATTGATCATTAGAATAGCGAAGAATTTGGCGACTCGGTTTCGAGCGACTTCCCCAGGCCTTGCGGCGAGGCGGTTATTTCGGTTTCGAGGCCATGGCACCAGGGCGACGGTCTTTACAGGCTTGGTACGCTAAAAGACCTTGGCCCAAAGTGTCGGTTCATTTCGGGTGGAATAGCGAAAGGAGGCTGATTCGGTTTTAGAGCTTAGTTGCCCGCCGGCCTTACGAGGCGATTCGACTTAGTTTCAAGAGCCATGTTGCCCGGGGCCTAGCGGCTTAGTCTTGAGCTTGAGCGCTAAAAAAGGCCGTGGCCCCGAAAAGCGGGTTGTTCGGCGAAAATGGCAGAGGAATTTTGATAGCTCGGTTTTGAGCTCTGTTGCCCGGAAGGCTAGCCGGGGCCGGTTCAACTCGAGTTTCAAATAGGACCTTAGCCCATGGCCCATTTCGGTCTTGACTTGAGCTGCTCCGAAAAAAGGCCTTGTGGCCCAAGAGCCCGATTCAGCTCAAGCTTATATGCCCAGAAGCCCGTGACTCAGTTTTCGGAGCTTGTGCTAGAGAAGGCCTTGTAGCCAGCGAGGCCACCCATTTCGGTTTCAAAGAGCCGTATAGCCCGGGAGCTGATAAGCCAGTCTTGAGCTTGGAAGCGCACCAAAAGGCCTTGTGGCCCCGAAGAGCGATTCGAGCATAGGCAGAATAGCGAAGGAGCTCCTAGCGGCTCGGTTTCATAGCCCGGCTACCGGATAAGGCCTTGCTCAAGAGCGGTTCGACTCGATTTCAAAGAGGCCATAGCCCAGGCGATAACTCGATCTTGAGCATTTGCTCAAAAAGGCCTTGTAGCCCCGAAACGTGCTTTAGGTATAATGGCGAAGGAGCCCATTAGCTCACTTTTAGAGCTTAGTGCTGAAGGCCTTATTGTATCCGAACCAGTTTAGCTCGATTTTCAAAGAGGACATGTATTAGTGTAAGACGAGAAAATTTCAATTTAAAAATATAAAATTGTAATTTCGGTAAAAATTTATAATTTTTCTAGATCTTGGATGAAGCAGACTTCCTTTGTTGGAATGGAGTCTCGCGAAATCTAGCTTCTGTTAATTTAAGTCGAAATCGAACCGATGTCAGATTTACCTGATTGCCCAGAGGCATCAGTATCGGGTGCGAAAAACGACATGTGATGTGACAAAGTCCTATAACATGTACTCATATGACACATGTTATAGTAGAGAGATGATGAAAATGGGCCGAGAAGTGCCGTGTCAAAATCCAGAGTAGGGACATGGATGACATTTTGAAATTGTTAATGATAATAGAGATAGTCGAATAAGTGTCATCCTCTTCCTTTGAAATACAAAGCCAAACGTGAGGGAGGAGGAAACTTAATTTCTGATGAGCTTAGGTTTGCTTTTAGCCACTTCTCCTCTAAAGATCCAGTTATCCGTGTCAATTTCTTCGAGCGAAGGAAAGCAGTTCTGCAGTGACAAGGGCTTCACGTGGTGTCGGTTTGGGGAATTTCGACAAGCGCTCGAGTGAGTACGAGGAGTTTATCCTACTTGTTTCTCTTGATTTAAGTGTTTTGTAATGCTTGAGTTGATTGGTAGTGACGGCAGTTTGATCGATCCCAAATCTTGGGGCAAGAAATGTTGGAATTATATGAGACCCATTTAAGACCAGTCCATGATAATAGTTTTAGGCCTTTGTTTTGGGTGTTTGTGTTGTAATTTGTGAAACAAATTGTGTTTGGTGTGCATGAGGCCGGGAATGGCCATGGTATTCGATTCCACAAAGTGGAATTGACATGTGCTGAGTGGGCTGTCCACGGATAGCCCACTGCTATGTTTTTGGGGACTGTTTATGTTGGCTTGAAATGGACCCCATAGAAACGTCCATAAAGGATTGAGTGTAGAGTGGTGAAATGGATTGTGAATTTGTCTAACAGGTTTGTGTGAATTAGACCAAAAACATCCATGTGTGGTGTGTATGAGATTGGTTGAAATGAATGGCTTGAGTGAGTGGAAATAGATAGGTTAATGCATAAGCTTGATGTGTTAACATGATGTCACAATTATATGGAATATAATTATGTGTATAAATATGTGGAGATGATATTTAACAAATTGCTCAGTAGGCTAATTTGGGTGATGGTTGATATTGTTGAATTACATGTGGTGTGATTGAAAATTTGAGAATATTGCATAACTAATATATTGGTGTATATATTGTGTTGAAATGGCATAATGCATTTCATATGCACCGGGGTAACCTAGAAATTAGGTGTGTGCATGGCACTTGAAAACAAAGGAACATAGTTGCGAAAGGAATTTCAGTGATTTTCGGAGAATGGGATTGGAGACGGTCCAGCCAGATCATTTTTCCGGGTGAGGACCGCATATTTATTCGGGAAGTTCTCAACATTCGCCTCGGAGGCCCCATCTTTTTACCAAATTTCGGTAGTGTATTTTCAAGAACGACAAATTTTGTTTTGAAAATGGTGTTTTTCTCATACATGTCTTAGGCAAGTGTGAGGGAGTCGGTGAGGACTCGAGACATGGGAACAAGCATTTAGACATTCAAGTAGGATCATGAATTTACTTGAGTATGTGTTTTAAATTGGATCATTGCACATGCACTTAGGTGGGGAGTAACCCATTTAGGGTGATTCCACTCTTACAAGGCTGATAAGCTCACCTGTCGAGGAATATCATTATTCCCGACTCTCGAGGGCATTCGAGAGACGACTGGAGTTTAGAGGCTAATTTTGAAGAGAAAGTCGGATTTGTGACTTTGATGTTTGGGATAATATGTATTAAATTGTAAATTTTAATATGTATTTGTGTTAAGAAGAAATGTTATAACTCTTGAACCTTAAGCCTTAGCGGATTGGGATATAGATTTGAGTTGAACTATTGGAATATAGTTGGGTATATTTGATGAGTATTGATCGAGGGCCCAGTAGTGAGTTTAGCAGGTATGGGTCGTAATATAAGAGGCGTATAGATTTTCCGCGAGGTTGTGGGTGGTCAGCGGACCCACGGGTTTTGGGCGTCACACCGGGGCGGCTCGATCTTTAAGAGCTTGAGCCTTTCAAGACCTTATGCGTAGAGGCCAAGTGGCTCGAGGCGGAGAATAGCAAAGGCCCCATTAGCTGGAGTTTTCGAGGAAGCTTGACTTCCTAGAGGCCTTGGCCCTGGAGCCAATTATTTCCCGAGTTTCGGAGAGGCCATGTAACTGGAGCCTCAGCGGTCGATCTTGGAGGCTTGAACCGCTTTCAGGCCTTGTGACCTAAAGAGCAAGTTGACCGGGCATAGCGAAGACGGCAGTTTGGAGGCTTCATTGCAGAGAGAAGGCCTTGTAGCCTAGAGGCGATTCATTTCAGTTTCGAGAGGCCATGTAGCCCCAGGCTGACGGCAGTCTTTAGAGCTTGAACAACTAAAAAAAGGCCTTGTGGCCTTAAGAGCCCGGTCCCATTTCGGGCGGAATAGTGAGGCCCAATGGCTCAATTTTCGAAGGAGAAGGCCTAATAGCCCGGGGCAGGCTTTCACGGCTCGAGTTTCAAAGAGGCCATGGCCGAAACCTAGTAGTTCGGTTTCGGGGCTTGGCGGTCAAAGGCCTTATTTGAAACGATTCAGCTGACGAAATAACCAAAAAGACGACTCGGTTTTGGAAGCTGACTTCCTAAGAGGCGCCCGAAGCCCGAGGCGGTTCATTCGGTTGAAAGAGGTCATATAAACCCAGAGCCCCCGGCTCTTTCTTGAGGAGGCAGGCGCTCCAAGGCCTTGTGGCCCGAAAAACGATTATTTCGAGGCGGGAATAGCCAAGGCCCCGTGCTTCGGCTTTGGGCTCGAGCGCTACCCGAAGGCCTTGTTGCCCGAAAAAGTCGATCCGAGAGGCCAAGACCGTGAAGCCTCAAATGACTCGGTTTTCAAAATCAAACAGCTCGAAGAAAGCCTTATAGCCTAGGAGCCAATATAGCTCCAAAAAAAAATAATAAATAAATAAATAAATAAAATAAATATATATATATAATAAAGGAGGCAAACGACACAGCAAGAAGGCAGAAAAATGGGTATTCACTAAGTCAAGGTTGTTAAAATCGGTAGGCACAGTCAATAGAAAAACCGGGTAGGAAAACGAGAAACTAAGCAAGGGACAAAAGCAGAAGCTAGCCAGCGAGTTGGGCGGATAAGTCATTGGCAGGTCTTGGGTTAACTTAAGTTAATGCTTTTTCCTCAGCACAATCATGCGCGTAGTTTTAAAAACTACACAGTTTTTAATTTTATTTATTGATTTTATGTATTAATCAAAATAATCGATTCCTATGCTTCTTGAGACTTTATTGATAATATTAGGCATGAGAGTAATTTTTAAAATTTGTGTGTTATTTTATTTTGTTATATGTATTTATTTATTTTAAGTTAAATGAGTTATTTTTAAAAAAAAAAAATTGACAACGATTTAGGAGTTGATATATTCGGAGCTAGTGATATTCGCATTGGATGTTCAAGTAATTTGCCTTTAGTGCTTCGAGATGGAGATGGCGATGTCTAATCTAATGTAATTTGCTAACTTTCTAATTTTATTATTATATGAAGTATGATTTTGATTATGTATTGGATTTATCTCTTTAATGTGTATTGGATGTATCTCTTTAATTTTATTATTCAATAAAATTAAGTTTTATATATAAGAAAAATATATTTTTATTTTATATAGACGGAGTCTATCCCTTAGGTTGAACCGGTTCGGCCGGTTGAACCTCTGACCTTTAGTACTCTCCCTCACTGGGTCAATACCCGAGTTTAGGTCTAGCCTTGCACTAAGTATCAAAACCAAGAATAATGTACACGTTATGCCTTATAGGCTCAAAGGTGGCAAAGCAAGTAGTGTACAAGGGAGCTCAGACGTCGGGTGCAGACGTCGAGTGCAGGACTATGAACAGAAGGCGAAGCCCCCACGGGCCAGGAAGGGGAACTGCCCTCAACAAGAGCCTCAGGCTCTCCAGGACAATCAGCTGAGTGGGGGACATCCGAAAACACCTTGGGGTATTGAACCCCCTATCCTTTTTTTGATTCATATTTATGAATAAATAAATAAATAATCAAATAGCATTTAAATTAATAGAGAGACCACAAATATTGAACCCCCTATCCTTTTTTCTTTTTTATGAAGTTGAACCCCTATCTTAAGCCATATTTACATGTGCATCATTAAGTGTCAAAAAAGAAAATTAAGAAAAGCATTTCTGTCTTTGCATTTATTTACAATACTAGTTGGCATTAAGATAACATGCATAGCACATGGCAACTGGATTACAATAATAATACTGTTACATTTTCCCACTTAATGTACAATAATACTATTAAATTTGCTGAGAAAAATTGTAACTTAGGACCTCTCCCTTGTCTTGTCCATAAATAAAACTTTTCAGCAAGTGGGAACCCAACCCCCTGCATTGTTTTGTTTCTGTCATCGAGTAATAAAATAAATGAAATTGCGTGACTTCATGAGAAGGATCCGTCTAAATTTGGATATTTTAATAGGAGTGGATTAGAAAAGATATGCTTTGGCACTCAGCTGTTTTCTCTTCAGCACTTTGATTATGTTGTAATAAATTATTATATTTGAGGCGTCGAACAGGGTCTCTCCTCTTCCTATACCTTCATTTCTTATCGTTAGATAGCTCTAATACATAGGTTAGACATGATGAGCATCGAATTTATTTGTTTAGTCCTATGATTTGTAACTTTTTTCCGATCAAGAGCTATTTAATTAGTCCTAATCGGTTATCAGTGATTAGGGCCTCGTCTGGTAAAGAGCGTTTTGTATCAAAATTAGAGGATTTGACCTATTTTAGAGGATTAGTTAGTCAAAACCACTAATATTGTTTAGTGAAGAAAATTAGGTCCAATTAAGCTAATTTAAAATACGCCGTGAGCAGCTTTTTAAAATAAAGGATTGCATAGGTGGAGTTAAGGAGACAAGTTTGTCAAAAAGTTGTCAATAATTACTGCTTTTATCCTAAGGTTTTCACAAAATCCTATGAGAGTTTACTAGCCAATTGCCTCACAACTAATAATTAATGTCATTACTAATTTACATAAAAAATTTGTTTTACAAGCTCTATTGATAAATTAATAAGTAATATTATGTAATTTGCACAAGGTTAATATTTTGCAAATTGCAACTCAAAGAAAATTTGTATATTTTAAAATTTTAAAATGACTAATATTTTTTTGTAAATGATGTTTTAATTCTTCAATAGTCTTAATGTTCTTATTTAATTCATTTTATGTCTGATTAAGTATATCATTAAATTTTACCAAACACATCTATATAAATAGCTAGCAGAATTAGCTAAAGCAAGCAACTAAGTTATGTAAAACAAGCAGCTAGATTATCGGATATTTGCTAATTGCAAGCGGGACCACAGATGTCATTGCCATGCAGCCCACAGACACGATTAGGAGTAGAGGTATCATCGGCTCACCCAGTAAGCTCAACAAGCCACATCCCTTAATTTTTTTCTCTAAAATGAAAGCATTGATAATGAGACATAAATAATTATAAAACAATATTTTAATAGGAGGTAAGCTTTGATAGTGTCATATGTCTAGGGGTCTTCAAAAAGCTCGATGCCCGAGGCTCGCATCAAGCCCGAGCACCTCACCAAATGTATAATTTTTATTCATTTTGCTTAAATTATTCGATAACAAGTTTTTATCTACCAAACATCTAAGTTGATGCTTAAGAATTATTATATTCTGTGAAAACATGATGACTAGCTATAGAAGTCAAATTCCATCAAATCTTATAATTTTTTATTCATTTTATCCATATTGATTCATATTTGCGAATGAATAAATAAATAATAATCAAATAGCATTTAAATTAATAGAGAGACCACAAATATTGAAGCCCCTATCTTTTTTTCTTTTTTTTTTTTATAGGTTGAACCCCCTATCTTAAGCCATGTTACATGTGTGCATCATTAAGTGTCAAAAGAAAAAAAAAAAAAAAAAACATTTGCAATGCTGCATTTATTTACAATACTAGTTGGCATTAAGATAACATGCATAGCACATAGCAAATTGGATTACAATAAATATTATCTTTATTACATTTCCTTAATGTACAATAATACTATTAAATTTTGCTGAAAAGAATTGCTTAACTTAGGACCTCTCCCTTGTCTTGTCCATAAATAAAACTTTCCTTTTAAGTAGAACCTAACCCACAGCATTTGTTTGTTTCCCAATATCGAGTAGCTAAAATGGCCGAGAAAGCGGTGACCTTCTTTGTAGATAAGGATAAAAAAATACAAATTTGGATATTTTAATAGAGTGGATTAAGAAAAAGATATGCTTTATATAACTTTTTCAAGCATTTTCTCTTCTTGCTTTTAAGTTATGTTGTAATAAATTATTATGGCCCGAGGCTCGAACCAGTCTCTCCTCTTCAATACCCTTCATTTCTTATCGTTGAGCAGCTACAATGCATGGAGTTAGACATGATGAGCCATCGGGAGAATTTATTTAGTCCTATGATTTGTAACTTTTTCCCGATCCAAGAGCTATTTATTGATCGCAATCGGTTGCTCGGAGTGATTAGGCGCCGTTTGGTAAAGAGCGTTTTGTATGAAAATTAGAGGATTTGACCTATTTTAGAGGATTTATTAGTCAAAACCACTAATGTTATCGTTTGGTGAAGAAAGGATTAGGTCCAGTTGGCCTAATTTAAAATGCCATGGCTTTTTAAATAAAGGATTGCATAGGTGGAGTTAAGGAGACAAGTTTGTCAAAAAGTTGTTAATAATTCTTTCTTTTTATTCTAAGGTTTCTAAAATCTATGAGAGTTTACTAACTTGATTATACTTCAATAATTAATATCTAATTACTAATTTACATAAAAATTTTGTTTCAATATCTATTGATAAATTAGCGTAATGTTTAATAATTTTGCACAACAGTTCAATATTTTTGCAAATTTGCAAACTCAAGAAATTTGTATATTTTTAAAATTTTAAAATGACTAATATTTTTGTAAATGATGTTTTGAATTCTTCAATAGTACTAATGTTCTGTGGTCATTTTATACAATTAAGTAGCTATCAGTTATATTTTACCAAACACATTTATATAAATAGCCTTCTTGAAATTAGCTAAGCAAACAACTAAGTTATACGCAAAAAACAAGCAACTAAATTATCGGATATTTGCTAATTTACAAGCGGGACTAGATAATAAATTGCCATGCGACTACAGAGTAATTAGGTGAGAATTATCCATCGACTCGCCACATTAAGCTCAAACCTGAGCCATCTTAAATTTTTTCTCTATAAATGAAGCGTGATAATGAGACATAAATAATTATAAACAATATTTAATAGGAAGTGGCTTTGATAGTGTCATATGTCTAGGGGTCTTCAAAGCTCGATGCGAGGCTGTCAAGCCCGAACCTCACCAGATGTATAATTTTATTCATTTGCTTAAATTGTCGATACTTGGAACACATCACCCAAACAATAGTTGATGATTAGAAATTGTATATTCTTAACACTTATTCTTATAAGTCAAATTCCATCAAATATAATTTTTATTCATTTGCTCATAATTGATTCATATTTATGAATGAATAAATAAAAAATCAAATAGCATTTAAATTAATAGAGAGACCACAAATATTGAACCCCCTATCCTTTTTTCTTTTTTTATAGGTTGAACCCCCTATCTTGAAGCCATATTACATGTATTGCATCATTAAATTATCAAAGAAAAAAAAAAGAAAAAAAAACATTTACAATATCTGCATTTATTTACAATACTAGTTGGCATTAAGATAACATGCATAGCACATGGCAATGCAGGATTGCATTAATAATCTTTACTTACATTTTCCCATAATGTACAATAATACTTTTAAATTTGCGAGAAAAATTGTAGCAGGACCTCTCACTTGTCTTGTCCATAAATAAAACTTGCCGACGTGGAACCCAACCACTTCTTGTTTTGTTTCGCCAATATCGAGTAGCTAAAAAATGGCAGAGAGCGCCGTGGCCTTCTTTGTAGGAAAGGATAAAATAAAATTTGGATATTTCAATAGAAGGTGCATTAGAAAGATGTTGTGACGTCCCAAAACCGGGAGTGTTATTCCCGAATCAACACTTGCATGGAATACTCGTGTGAATGTCGGGTGACTGACATTTTCACGAATCGGCGAGTCTCCTTTGTACGGGCTCTACCCCGAATGCAAAATCTTCATAAAACTGTCCCAACATCAATCACTGATTACAAAGCGGCCCTCTTGGGCCCCAATAATACTAATCACACTATATCAAAACGATTTATATCTTACAATATTCGACTATATCCATAATGCAGAGTTAATGATTTACTCTTATCACAACACATATATTAAAATAGAAGCATTCTAATACATGTAAGCATCAACAAAGCCACATTAGAGGCTTTCTTCTTCTTTCTGACCTCTAGGACGAAACACGTCTCTACTGCAACTCCGTGCACAGCAAAGGGGATCCCACGTAGGTGAAGCTAAAGCTGATGGGAGAATGTCCTTGCGTGAAATTTCGCACTAAGTGCAGTGCAATGTTCCAATTTAAACACACATTTCAAGCAAATGTGATCCTACTTGAATGTCTACACTGACCTTTCGGATCCGAGGTCCTCATGGCTCTGCACTCGCCTAAGCCTCGTAGGTGTATATATTTATTGGTGAGCCCTCAGAGTGAATGTATATCGATTGAGTATTTCAGGCGATTAGTATATATTGTTGTTTGTGGATTTCTATCGATGAATAAATATCAGCCCCAGGCATCCGACCAGGTTGACCTTATATTATTTGATTTGGACGACTACCTCCGATAATTTATATTTTAGACTACCCTCAGGAACCATTGTCCTCTGTAGACTTACCTCATTGCACTCCTCTGTAATCCTAGGGTGATCCGATTGCATATAAGTGCTATGTATGCAGTTCAATCACAGTCTAATCACATGCAAAATATATAAACATGAATATGCTCGCTGGTAAAATCACGCAATCATGTTATGCAATTATACATTTCATCCCATCCCAAAATTAGCTCGCCCAGGCTAATGATCGAGAACAAGAGCAATTTAATTTAAATTGCTTTCGACTGACATATTTTCACAAAAATACATTTAGACACGGTTTACGGGAATATGTTGAAACCCTTTCGGTTACTATTCTCTGAAAAATCCTAGTCAACGGTTCATAGTGAACGTAATCCTGACCACATTCCGGCCCAAGCATACGAAGCAAGCATTTAATACCGTCTCACACAAACGGCTGACTCTTTGGGCGGGTCAGGAGGTAGAAAAAATCACCAAGAATTCCAAACAATTGGTCCCATGTTTTGGGACCGATCAACCTTTCAATCAGACATTTATTCCTCAAGCACATGATTTAAATGCAAATTTAAGTAAAAATGAAGCAGTCTGAATTTTCTAGGCAGATCCACGGCCTCTCGAAAATCTGAAAAAATTCTAACAACTCGGTCCCAGTTTGGGACCGTTAAATGACCTATCACGACTCAAGCATGAAAACGTGAAAAGCCAAAAATGGAATAAAGCGCCAAGTAGGAAAATCCTACCTCTTGGAGTTGTCCAAAAACTTCATGAGCAAGGGTCCCACGCGTGCTTTGCTCCGCGTAGAGCGTTTCCATAACTGCTTACGCGAAAATCGGCTGATTAAGTCTAGTATTATTTCTAGAAGTGGGCCTCTCTCTGAAGTGAAATATCAAGCTTCACCATCCCGAAAATGAAGCTACAGTTTTGTCTTTGATTAATGAAGGAGATATGAACACTATTTGATTTTTGTCTTTATGACTTAAAATCAAATCTCTAAATATTCTAATATGTCCTCTCTTCTGGTTGAGATTCGGCACTACATAAATGATCCACATTTCATCATTTATATATCTCCTTACCACTTATGGTATATATGAGTACATACTATTTATTGCCTTTCGTCGCACTTCGAAAACCGATTTACGGCACGAAAGCGCGATGCCTCGGCAGTGCGACTTTGGTATGCCGAAGAATTACGAAATTTCACGTGCTAACTAGATTTCGAAACTGATTCATGACACAATCAGTTTCGTCATCAGATCCTGAAGGGGAGTGAATGCAGTTGCAACGAATTATAATTTTTGTAATTAAAATTACAGATTTTTACCCATATTTGAGAAATTGGAATTTTCTGGTCTTACATTCTCCCTCCTTAGAAAGGAATTTCGTCCCGAGGTGGGATAATCCACAATCACTCACGTACCATATGCCTTGGCATTCTACCATGCATGTAAGGTGTTTAAATTTTTAAGCGACTAGAAGCTAAATGCTATTCATCTGCTTGAGAAAGGGATTAGTGGCGCATGTGTCCTCGCGCTCCCACGTGGACTCCTCCACCCCACGGTGCTGCCCTGCTTTTCTGTGCAAGCCTCGCGGTTTTGCGTTGCAAGCACGATCTGACTATCAACAATGCGCCTTTGGTCCTCCTTGAAGGTCATATGTCAACCTCGGCATCCCCGATCCACCACATTTGGATGCGGGTATGTCTCGGAGCATGGAGATGTGGCATCTTTCCGTGGACACGACATGCTGGCGGTAAGCGCTAACCCGATGCTACAGTGCCCATCCTCTTAGTATCTGAGAGGTCAGTAGATCTACGACGATAGCTTCGAGCTTAGGGCGACCCTCCTTTCTTAGGAATCACCTTCAAGGAAACGTGATCACTAACCTCGAACTCTAAGGGTCGACATCACACATTAGCATAGCTCTTGCATCCGGCTCTCAGCGGAAACGAGAAAGCGTTGTCGTACCAAGCTCACCTTCTCGGGAGGTGTATGACCAGTCCCGAGGACCGGTGTGGATCTACATCCTCGGTCCATCCTAACGACTACATGGCCTCCAGCCTGATACCTCATATGGGTGCCATTCGATATCTGCTGATAAGCTATTGTTGTAGGCGAATTCCACTAAGGGCAATTAATCCTCTACCCCATATGATCGGGACACATGTTACATGACATGCCCTCAGCATCCGTATGTAATAAAATACCTTGCGTATTTTCTGTGACCTTGCTTGGTGTGTGGCAGCTTCACTTTCTCAAGTGCCAATCAGCGACAATCCAGTGGATGTCAGCTCAATCCATGTCAAGCCTGACGAATCGGCTGCTTGATAGATTACACCCTGGGTGCTCTGCCTGTGCGTAACCACGATCTATCCTGACTTTGTGACCCACACTTTGGCCCCTTCGGCCTATCAGGTATTCTTTGGAGGTGCGTATAGCACCCGAAGCTGAAGCTAGTTCCTCGACCCGTACTAGGGTGTGGAGGAGACAGGCGCCACCTACTATCATGTTCTACGACTAAGCCCAGGTGCATTGTCCCGGGTCTTAGGATCTTTGTCTGCAGGAAATCCGTCACTGCGTACTCGATCCACGGCCACACAGTCCACGAAACTGGCGTGAAGCGAGAAGTCTTCTTGCCTCTTCCAGGAACTAGGAAAGGTGATCCTCCTGTATTGCCAACACCCGTATCACAGTGTTCTAAGTATCCTGCGATTTCTCTTTATGGTGGGGCCGTCTGACCATGGAGTCAGTATCCGTGGCGAAGTCCTCTGATCACATCTGGATAGATGACCCATTGCCATTATCTCGTATCTGTGTCCGAAATTTCGGTATCTCGAGAAGATTGACATTCGGTCTCTTCTAATGCTTTGCCTCAGCCTTTCTAGGTCGTGCGGCCTCTGATCTGGCCTATGTCTGTATCACCTCGGTAAGCGAAGCTTCGCATGCGAACTTAGTGTACAAGTGATGGTCTCTCAACCCAAGCGCCTTCCAATCCTCAAGTGATACTCATGCTCCCAAAATGTCATCCCCAAAGACTACGCATAAACTGGATCTAGATAAGGTCGAACACCCTATGCATGAGGTCCATGAATGTCGCCGGGCGCATTCGCCAATCCAGCGGCATCACCGTGAACTCAAAGTGCCCATAACGGCCCTAAACCGCCTTAGGATATCTCGGTCTCCCTAACCTCGCCTGATGGTAACCAGCAGCGGTCTATCTTGGAGTAGACTCAAGACTCCACTCAACCGATCCAATAAATCATCAATCCTCGGTAGCGCGTACCGATTCCGATCATAATCTTGTTCAATCAAGCCAGAAGCCACGCACACCGGGTGGTCTCGCTTCTTCCTTCGTTAGAAATAAACCAGAGCGCCCATGGTGAAGTGCTCTGGCCTAATGAACCCCTTATCCAAGAGCTCCCGTGAGGCCGGACTCGAAGTTCCCGCAATCAACCGGCGGTCATCCTATGAGTCATGTAGACGGGAAAGGTACCAAGGTGTAACTCAATGATCAGTCTACCACCCTCCGTGGAGGTAGTCCGTAGCCTATCCGAAAACATCCTCATACTCGCAAACCACTGAGGTAGATCTAAGTCCGTCTCACCGCCCTTTCTAGGGTAAGGCTCGCAAGTACAACCCGCTTAATCGTCCCCGAAGCACCGGACTCGTGATATCGCCCGGGGCAAAATATCATGTTTGTCCCCCTCGACATACCACAGAGTACTGTCTCTACGTGCAGCGATAATCTTCCTAATGCTCACAATCGAGCACCCGGCCTCGTAAGCTTATCAGCCACTCCATCCTCAGGATGACTTCGAACTCTGACATGTCCACAATCTTCATGTCCACTGTGAGTAGAGTCCCCGAGATCTCTAACTCGCAACCTTGACATATCATCCCTATTCTCGCCCCTCAATCCTTAGGAGAACTCACGCATACCACTCCTCTAAGGTCTCAGAGGTCCTTGCCCATTTCCACCTTATTCTGCCTTCATTCTTCAGCTTTCAGAACGCCGCTAGTCTAATCCCCGTCGCCAGGTAACTTCCATAGCCTCTAAACACCTTCTCAATCCGCATGAACCAATGGTCACCCACCATCGTATCTTTCCTTGTGAATGCTCTGAGGATGATACGCCCTAAACCTCCGGGGTTATAGGATTTTCGACCACTCACATGGTACCGCACGATACAGCCGCAACACCTACGCCTCCAAAGGCCCGTTGATCAACGCCTAAGGGGTCGTCAATCGTTTGCAGCCCGACTGCCACTGCACGTCCCTATGTCCTTCCGTCCCTACTAAATCATTTGCCACGCTAACATGGCAACAAGAGTCATCTAACCTCATTTCGGGCCTAACTAGCAACGCACATGCCAAATAGACTCGGCTAACCGCGAACTGACTGGCCCATCTCCTAAGCGTGCTAAATTCCAACCACTTAATTCGTTTTATTCAATAAGGTTCTTGGCTCTTGTTCATATCAGTACCCAAATCCCTAAGGTCATAATCCCTAACCTTAGCATTCACCATTTTTCCTATACGCATCACACTATGCATATAACTTCCAACGCAACTACCGCGCAATCATGGTCAACTAGCTAAATCCGCATGTCGTCTCTAGCGGCATAAATACACCTCGAGACACTAGTCATACACATAACTCAAGCATACGTAATCACCGCATTAAAATATTTGTTAACAAAAATTTTATTTTCAAAAATTTAATTTTTGAAAATTTCATTTTTCGAAAATTTTATCAAAATTTATTTTATTTTAATTTAATTTAATTAAAAAATTTTTTTTTTTTTTTCGAAAAATTTATTTTATAATGAATAAGAGTTCATTTAATGACTCGTAAAAATATCGAGTCGAACCCGGTCCAAACGAGTCAAAGTGCAATAAAACTAACCTCGCTCCACAGCCCAAATTACACAAGACAGTGCCGCGCCGTGGTCGTGGTCGTGGCGGCCCGTCGTGTCGTGGCCGAGCCCCCTCGGCCGCCGTGTCGCACGCAAGGTCAAGCCGTGTCGCACAAGCAGCCACGCGCCCGCGCGCCCGCGGCTCCGGGGCCCCGCCCCGCCTAGCGCCCCGTCCGCCCCAACCAAGGCGCCCCGGGCCGTGTCGCAGCCGCCCCAATCCGGCCGTGTCGCAGCTCGCCGCGACACAGCCGCGCAGCCTCCATCCTCCTAGCCCACTGTCACAATACACCCACTGTATTGCGACACAAAATCTCGCCGCGCCTCTTCAATACAAATGGGCAAGAGTCTATTCCGATTTTTCTCGCATTTTTTTTTTTTTCATTTATTTTCAACAATTGGAAAATCACTAAAAATCACAAAAATCAATTTTTTTTTCGTTACACTCCAATAAATTTATAAAAATTTATTTTCTTATTTTTCACTCTACACCTTGTAAAACTTAGAAAAATTATTTTTCTCATCCTATAACCAAATAAATTTACAAAATTTATTTTCTTTTCCAATCTTCAATCGAAAATTTTCTCCACTAAAATAAATTTATAAAATTTATTTTCTCCATTTTCTAATCCTCATCCAATAAATTTATCAAAATTTATTTTTCTTCAATTTTCCAACTTAGAAAATTATTTTCATCACCTAATAGGCCAAATAAATTTATAAAATTTATTCTTTTCAATTTCTTTTTCCAGCCAGACACTGCATGAACTTCAAAATGTTTTCTACACATTCATGTGCTAATCACCAAGCACACACATATTCCACAACACACATACCACATGTCAAACACACTAAACACACAATAATTCACCAAATCACACAAAACACATCAACACACGTGCACGTAGTGTCCTAGTGTTAACCCGTGATTTTCCTAGGTAATCCTAATTTAAACTCAACATCGAACCACACCTATCGGGTGATGTTTTACACGGCATGGCCCAAGCCCAAGCCCATTTCTAGGCTTCCACACACTCCACACTCCATCCCAAACCACCCAAGCGGTGATGGATACCAAACCCAAGCTCCCTGGGTGATCAGATACCTGCCTCCGATACCGCCGCGACGCCCCAAACCCGGTCCGTTGACTACCCGCCAACCCGCTGAATACTGCAATGCCGTGACCACATTTTCACGGCACCAAGAGAGCCTCAGACGAGCTCTACCCAAATACAAAATCTTCATAAAACTCCGTCCTAACATCAATCACCTGGATACAAACGGCCTCGGGGCTCAAAAACCAATACTAATCACACTATACATTCAAATGCTTATATCTTACAATATTCCAATCTATATCCATAATGCAAGAGTTAATGATTTACTTATACAACACATATATTAAAAATGAGAAGCATTCTAATACATGTAAACATCAACAAAGCCACATTCCGCTTCTTCTAGCGCCGCCTCTGCGACGGTACTCGTCCCTGAAGACGCTCCCACCGTGAAAAGGATCCCACGACGGGGCGAGCTTGCACCAAGAGAGACGCCCTGCGGGCTACTCACCACCTGGCGCAGCCGCAGAATGCTCCAATTTAAACACACATTCAAGCCAAACGCATGATCCCACTAACGTCTACATGACCAACTCAGATCCCGAGTCCTCACCGACTCTCTCACACTCGCCTAAGCCTCGTATGAGAATTATTATATTTATTAGTGGGCAACCCTTCGATGAATATATATCAATTGGGCCGCTCCGACGATTGATATATATTATTTGTTTGTGGACTACCCTCCGATGAATAAATATCAACCCGCCGCCCATCAAGCTGATATATATTATTTGACACTCAATCGATAATTTATATTTACTACTCCTCCAACCATTGTCCTCTAGACTTACCTCATGCACTCACTCCTATAACTTAAATGCATCCAAGGCATACGAACGCATTACGCCAGCCCAATACAAAGCCTAATCACATGCAAATATATAAATACGAATATACTCGCATAATTAAAATCACACAATCATGTTATGCAATTATACATTCTATCCCATCAAAATTAGCTCACTTGGGCTAATGATCAAACAAGAAACAATTTAATTTAAATTTGCTCTGACTCAACCGCATATTTTCACAAAAATATTTTAGAATTGACGTTTCGGGAATAGTGAAACCCTACATTATTCCCGAAATTCACCAATCCGCTCAATTTAGTGAACTCAGAATCCACTACCATTCTCGCCCAAAGATACCAAGGCAAAGATTTTATCACCAAATCTCCACACAACAGCACCCAACTCTCTCGATTCACGAGGTGAGAAAATCACCAAGAATTCCAAACAATTCGGTCCCATGTTTTGGGACCGATCAACAACCCATTCCCGACATTTATTCACATCAAGCACATGATTTAAATGCCAAATTTCCAAAATTAAAGGCCCAAACAGTCCACAAATTTTCTAGACAGTCACGCTCAAAATCCCAAAAAAATTTAACAATCGTCCTGCCTGGGGATCGACCAAACGGCCCTCACGCTCAAACCTAATCGAAACATCGAAAAACCCTTAAAATAATAAAACGCAGCAGTGGTAGTAAATCCACTTTGTTTGTCAAACTCGTGAAACTCGTACCACGCTGCACTGCCCGCGTGAACGTTCTTCGCCTACCGAAATCCAACTGGCCCGGAGTCTGCAGATTTCAGAGTATGTTTCGCAGATTTCTCTAGAAATTGAAATGTCAAGCTTCTGCATCCCCAAAAATGGCTTCCACGGTTTTGTCTTTGATTAACGGTTGAGACGCAATCACTATTTGATTTTTTACTTTACGACTTAAAAATCAAATCCTAAATGACCAATGGCAACCTCTCTATTACGTGATTCAGATTCTAAGACTACTCTACGGGTCCATTTTCATCATTTATATACTCATACCACTTACGTATATGAGTACATGCTATTTGTGCCTTCGTCAGATCGAACCGATTTGATAAGACCCGAAACGCGACGCTCGAAAAACGTGTCGACTTTGACCGTCTCTTAAAAATTACGAAATTTTACGTGCTAATCCAGATTTCTCGCGAGATCGATTCCAACGGTACAATCCGCTTCATCCGAGATCTGTGGTAATTAATTACGGATTTATAACCTAATTATAATTTGTAATTAAAAATTACGATTTTTACCCTTATTTTAAATCTAATTTCTGCCTTACAGATATGGTTTATAACTTTTTCAAACTGCTTTTTTGATAGTTATGACTTTGGGCCATGTCAGAGAAACTATTATGACCAAGCACTAACCCGATACTTCTCCTCTTCTTATACCCTTCATTTCTTAAACGTCAACGTCTAATACACGCAGCGACACGGTAGCTCATTAGAGCCTGCTTAGTCCTACATTTGTAGCTTTTCCGATCAAGAGCTGTTTAATTAGTCTTAATTCCGCTATCGCGATTAGTGTCTCGTTTGGTAAAGATGCCAGACCAAAATTGTATGATTTCACCTATTTTATGACGATCAATCAAAACCTCTAATGTTGTCGTTTGATGAAGAGAGGATTAAGTCCAATTCGCTAATTTAAAAAAAACTGTCATGAGCAGTTTTTTCAAATAAAGGATTGCATAGGTGGAGTTAAAAAGATAAGTTTATCAAAAAGTTATCAATAATTACTTCTTTTACCCTAAGGTTTTCACAAAATCCTATGAGAGTTTACTAGCCAATTGCCTCACCTTCAATAATTAATATATAATTACTAATTTACATAAAAAATTTTGTTTACAACTCTATTGATAAATTAATAGTAATATTTAATAATTTGCACAATGTTAATATTTTTGCAAATTTACAACTCAAGAAATTTGTATATTTTAAAATTTTTAAATGACTAATATTTTTTTTATAAATGATGTTTTAATTCTTCAATAGTGCTAATGTTCTTATTGATTATTTTATACACCAAGAAATTATCAACTAAATTCTGGACTACACATTTATACAAATAGCTAATGTAATCACCTAAAAGCAAATAACTAAGTTATTCGCTAAAAATACAACTAAATTATCATATATTCACTAATTACTATACAAAAACCTAGATATTATCATAAATTTACAAGAACCGACATTAGGTAAATTATCCATCGCTCTGTAAGCTCAACAAACCATCCTTAATTTTTTTTTTTTTCTCTAAAATGAAGATAATGAGACATAAATAATTATAAAACAATATTTAATAGGAGGCTTTGATAGTGTCATATGTTTGTCTAGGGTCTTCAAAGCTTTTGATGCCCGAGGTGCTCCGCATCAAGCCCGGGCACATCACCAAATGTATAATTTTTATTCATTGCTTTTAAATTATTCGATGATAAATCGTGTGCACATCACCAAACATCTAAGTTGATGCTTAAATTATTATATATTCACCAAAACATGACTAGCTATAGTCAAATTCATCAAATGTATAATTTTTATTCATTTGCTCATAATTGATTCATATTTATGAATGAATAAATAAATAATCAAATATTATTTAAATTAATAGAGAGACCACAAACATTGAACCCCTTACCTTTTTTTTTTTTGAGCAAAAGAAAAAAAAAAAAAACATTTGCACTGCTGCATTTATTTACAATACTAGTTGGCATTAAGATAACATGCATAGCACATGGCAACTGGATTACAATATTAATACTGTTACATTTTCCCTCTTAATGTACAATAATACTATTACATTTACTGAGAAAAATTGTAATTTAGGACCTCTCTCTTGTCTTGTCTATAAATAAAAATTTTCAGCAAGCAAGTGGGAACCCAACCCACTGCGTTTTGTTTTGTTTCGTTTCCCCAATATAGAGTAGCTAAAAAATGGCAGAAAGCGCCGTGAGCTTCAATATTTATTTTGAGAACCAATTGCATCCTGAATGAAGGAAGTCACTGTGGATAAGTTGCGAAGAAAATAATAGATGTAGTTCCAAAATTTTTACTTAAATAATCTATTGACCAAAACTAATGAATTTGCTAATTTTTTCCTTGAACATAATTATAGTTTTATATTTATTTTATTAAACAAGTGAAATTCAAATCAAACTGAATTTGAGAGGATTGATTGTTAATAGGTTTAATAGTTTTTAAAAATGATTAATTAAAATTTAAATGCTCATATTTTAATATAAAAAAATTTATGTGGATTATACCATTTATTTAGAGTATGTTCTTTAAAAAATATTATTAGATAAATATATTTACATAAACAAAACATGAGAGGATTAAATTTGTGAAGAAGAATTCACTTACACATCAAGAACCAAACCCAACCAACAATTATTTCCAAAATTAATTATGATCTCATAGCTGACATAATTTGCATTTATTTATTCGCATTCTCATCCCATCTTATTCTATCCATAATGCGATGTTTCGCTTTAACAATCATCGCTTTTAATTGACAAGCTTTTTTAAACCTAAATCGATTCAGGTATTATATCGGTCTTAATTTACCCCATTATATTTAAAAATAATTTTTTTAATTTATTCGATATTTTTAATTAAATAATAATTATTATAATATTTATAACAAATAATTTATAAAACTTTAGAATATTTTTATTTTGTATGAAATATATTAATTTTAATATAATAAAAATAAAAACAAATATAAAAATAAAATACAAAAAGAGCGGGAATGAAAATTTCTCAATCCCGCCGACTTATCCCATTTAATTTTTAAATAGTACGAATTTGAAAATTAAAAAAAAAAAAAAAGAGACAGGGTTGGGTCCGGCCCGTTGCCATCCATAGATCTGATCTCTCCAGTTCCTTTTGTGAAATGGAAATAGATCGAGCAGACAGGCTGCTATAGACACTCCCTTTAAATATCAAATCAGCCTACCGCCGGATAGAACCCCACCCATCACCACAGATGCCATTGATTCTTCCTCGCTTTCAGTCTCTTTGAAAGGGACTTCTTCTTTATTTTCGAATAAATATTCCAGCCATTCCTTTATCCTCCGTGTTAAAAACTTAAAATCTCTTTTATCAGTTTTCTGTCGGAAGAGTAGCTCGAAAATGGCAGAAAGCAGTGTTACCTTCTTTGCGGAGAAGTTGAGCAACTTGATATTGCAGGAAGCTTCGGTATTTGGGGAAGCAGAAGGCCAGATACAGCTTTAGAAAAAACATTATAATCATGACATATTCAATCATGTCAACAAGTCTCGGTAATTTAATAATTGAATAACGGGATCTATTTTATATATCTTTCCACCTCATATCATAGCCTATTCAATCATATACCCAAGGAGTCTTTGCAATTCAATAATTGAATATGAGTTCTACTTTTATCTTTTTCCATAAAGTTCTACAATTTTTTTTTTTACTTTATAAAAAGACAATTAAGCACCCAAGTTCAAAAATTATTGCATTATACTCTATCTAATTTTGAAAATTAAAGAAATTAAGATATATCTTTTCACCTCGATCATAGCCTTATTCACAAGAAAGAACTCCAATGGAGTCATATCGTGCCGCCATCCCCATTTAATCGTTAAATGACATTCAAAAAAGACAAAATTGTGCTCACTGAGTGATCAAGGCCAGAACACATCCAGCACAAAAGATATATTTGAAGAATCCTGAGAGACTCGAGAGCCAGAAATACGGCCACGGCATCGTTCCTCCTTGCTCACATGCTTTCATCCTATATTCTAGTTTAATTATATTTTTAATAAAAACATCAATTATTAAAATAACACCCATTTTAACACCTAATTAAGAAAACATCGTCTACGGTTTCACAAAACACCGCTCGTGAATAAGAAAATAAATATTTCACATCTTAGAATCCCATTGGGTTTGCTAACATCAACAAGTTTTCAATAATCTAATAATCTTGCCTCCTTTTTTATATATCTTTCCTTCTCATATGGTGGCCTATTCAATAATAACCCATTAAGTCTTTTTTTTTTTTAAAGTATACCCAATAAGTCTTGAGAGTTCAGAGTTTGATATTAAAATACACCATTTTAAAAAAAGCACACATATAGATTTTTTCAAAAAATATTCTTTAAATTATTATTTTTCTTTTACTTTTTAAAACCATATTCATTAATTGTGATTTTAAAAATTAACTTTAAAACCGTATTCATCAATTATAATTTTGAAAATTATTAATCTAAACCGATACCAATTGTAATCACAATTTCTTCACGAAATAATGGTATCTTCAGACATGAGTTATGCACATGTCCCCATAAAGCACAAATGAAAGTCTAATGGGCCAATAATTTTAGATTGTGAATTTAGTCCAAAATAAATTTTCCGTTTGGAATTAACTATATATATATATCCCTTAACGGATCATTAAGCTCGCGAATGAATGGTAAATGTGAATATGTTTCTTAAATTAAAAAAATAATAAATAAATAGGAAGTAGAATGTGTTTGTAGTGAATTTGAATAATAAATTCACATTTGTCAATTTTCTTCTCTCACTTTTGGAAATCTTAGTGTTTGCTTTTTCTTTTCATTTCTGTTAGTATTTTTTTTATCCTTTTTTGACCTGAAATCATATTTTCCATTGTTTGTGCACTCAAATCTGAATTTTCTTTTTTAATAAATTGTTTTCTTCCCCTCGATCTAAGTTTTCATCTCGATTTACTACAGGTCTTTCGGCCGACTTATCATGAAGACGCGTTATTCATTTGCCAGAAGCACATTCTGACATCAACACCGTTTGATCGGATAGAAAGCTCATAACAACCATATTTTGTCAAGAGATGCTATATTAGATCCGAAATTTCAAGATTCTAAAGATTCAGATTACCAATTATATAGCTTTTAAGTTCTGCTTACTAAAGAACTCCGATACACACATTCATGCCGCTTCTTTTAAGATTTTTGATTTCCTATGTTTGAATGGGATGAAATTTCTCTCTTTTTTTTTTTTTTTTTTTGTCAAATAAGAATTTGTAGTGATGCTTAAGTAATTAAGTCAATGGTAAGGACGGGACAAACCAATCACATAACTCCATCTTTAAGTTAATTATATATATTTGAAACATAGACTTGATATTTTAGAATATTAGAATATATCAAATTATTTTCAAATGAAAATAAAATTAAGCAATAATTAATTTTGTAATATTTGTACCTCAACCTCGTCGGTTGAGGTGCTCCAAAAGACAAGTTTTAATTTTTCTTAGTAAATGTAATATAATTATTGTAATGGAGTTGCCATGTGAATGAATGTAGCATTAAAAAGTTATTATTATTATTATTTTGACATTTAATAACGCACATCACGTGAATGTGTAAGATGACTTAAAGATGGGGGACAAGGGTGGGGTCCCAATATTTGTGGCCCCACTATTGCTTTAAATCATATTTGATTAATTTATGCCATGAAAATAAATCAATTATGGACAAATTATTGATTAATTATATTTTTAATTAATTTTACTTATAGTTTAGCTTAGTCATGCTTTCGAGGGATATAATTATTTAGGAAACAATTTTGATAATATGGTTTCACCTAACAAATTTGTCTGATAATGTTTATAATTCAATTTTTAATTTATATATATAAAAAAATACATGTTTTTTTTTTGTTACAAAATATACATGTTAATATATCAGTATTTATATTCCTGCTAATAAGTTGGTGTCTAGTTTCAACATAATTTTTATAAATTTGAATTTTTTTTTTACAAATTACAACAAAAAATATTGTGATTACCAATATTTTAATTTCTAAAACTAGGTGAAATCATTAGGTGATCACAACTGAAATTTTAATTATTTTTTCTTGATTCATATTTAGTTTTATGAATTGTTTAGGTGGAATTTATATAACAATCTTCTTTCTATACTTTGATGAAATCTTAGGCATGATTTTTTTTTTTTGTAGTTTATTGTTTGATTGGCTTGCTTACAAAGTTACAATATACTGGAAAATTATTTAATGATCCTTATATAATCCTTAAAATTAATGAATGAAAAAAGAAGTTGACACTCAACATCAATAAATCATCTCTATCTCCAAGACAAACTGATCATGAAATGAAAATCACTTAAAAATAAATACATTAAATAAGAAAAACCTACAAAATTGAAAACCACAAACCAACAAAGAATGAAAAATAAGCATTATTAGCACATGATTTCAAAGACCTTTTAAATTTCTCAAAAGAAAATATTCCTAAGATAAATGGTATAATCTTCATAATTTTTTATATAAAAATGAGTATAAAATTTGAAATCATTTTTAAAAAACTATTACACCTATTAATAATCAATCCTCTGAAATCCAGTTTGATTTGAATTTCATTTGTTTAATAAAATAAATATAAAAATATAATTATGTTGAAAGAAAAAATTAGCAAATTCATTAGTTTTGGTCTATGAATTATTTAATTTGTTTTTCTTTTGAGTGTTAAATTAGTAAAAAAAAAAAAATTGGAACTACTTCTATCATTTTCTTGCAATCCTATCCACAATGACTTCAGGATGCAATTGCTCTCAAAAAAAAAAAAAAAAAAAAAAAAAAAAAATATATATATATATATAGTTATATATATATATATATATATATATATATATATATATATATATATATATATATATATATATATATATATGTATATAATTCAAATTCCAACCTATAATTTATTTTCGAGTAAATTCACAATCTAAAAATTATTGACCATTAGACTTTTCATTGTGGACAATGGCATAAATCATTTATTTTTTCCTTTTTTCTACTTATTTTTCCACTTACTTATTTATTATTTTTTCTTTTCCACCTCCCTTTCATTTTTTTTAAATTTATTTTGACTCATATATCTCCTTTTTTCCTTTTTGGATTCCCTTTTTCTTTTTCTTTTTTTATATATTTTATTTTTTAACTTTATTCTCCACTAATAAAAGTGATAATAAATTAAAATAAACAAAAAACAAATGATCCAATTAAAAACATAAAATAATAAATTAATACTTCAAAACAAACAAACAAATAAATAAATAAATAATGATATAATAATAATAATAATAATAATAATAATAATAACGCTGCGCAATTTGCGCTTCATAACGACAAGAAACCAAATACCTGGACAAGACTAAGAATATAAAAATAAAATAAAACCTAAATTTTCATTAAAAAATCATTTTATTGGAGAAAAAAAGATACAAATTAGTGACTTAAAGAACAAAAATCAACTTTTTTTGATTGGAGCTAATGTTTGAATAAATGTTTTTTATTAAAGATCTAAAGAAAATCATTTTTAAACATTTTTTTCTTTTTCTCGTGATTTGACCAACAATGATCCAAGGGAATCTTATTCGACATGACAATTGATACGGTCCTCTATAAGAAATATTGTTATCAATGCAGAATAATCTTCCCTCCTTTACTTTGCTTTAATCGAGCTTTGGCTTTCAAAATAACCTATTTTATAAAATAAAAAAAATCCAATCCCTTGCAAACTTTGTTTACTGAGAAATGTTTAGATTTTTATTTTTATTTTTTAATTTAATTTCAAAGACATAGTTTTTAACTATGGATTTAATTTAAAAATTAAACTGTTGTTTCTAAATGCGGCTTCTAGAGATTATTTTAGATGTTACCTATAATCAATATTTTTTAAAATAATAAATTCATTTTGACCCAAAACTTCTAGAATTATTATTTGATACAGCTTTAAAAAAATCATTATAATCATGACATATTCAATAATATCAAAGTCTCGGTAATTCAATAATTGAATCACGGGTCTACTTTATATATCTTTGAATCACGGGTTCTACTTTATCTTTCGTCTTTCCACAGACAGCTGTAGAAAATGCTGTCTGTAGAAAATGACCCCACCCACCACCACAGTTGCCATTGATTTTTTTTTCTGCAATCATTCTCTTTTTGAAAGGGATTTTCTTCTTATCCTTAAATTAAATAAACATTCCAGCCATCGGGAAGTTACCACCGCGTTAAGATCGCTTTTATCAGTTTCTTCTTTCGGAAGAGTAGCTTAAAAATGGCAGAAGGCACTGTTACCTTCTTTGCGGAGAAGTTGAGCAACTTGATTTTCCAGGAGGCTTCGGTATTTGGGGAAGTAGAAGGACAGATAAAGCTGCTGCGGAACGAGCTGGAGTGGATGGGTCTCTTCCTGACGGATGCGGATTCAAAGCGTGTATACAACAAAAGAGTCAAGCTGTGGGTGAATCAGATACGAAGCGCAACCCATGAAGCTGAGGATGTTATCGGACGAATCTCATCCCCTCAACATGGATCATCGCAAGCGAAGACTCAACACCCTCAAGTTCCTACCTACTTGTGGGAATGATCGGAGTAAGTTACTTCATCCACGAGCTTGACAGTCGTGTTAAGGATATAAATGCGATGATTGGGGCGATTATGGCTAATAGATCCAAGTATGGTCTTGAAGTTCTAACCGCTTCCAGCTCATCCACTGCTGATCAGGCTGTGTCGCACAAGGAGCAGCGAGCCCCAGTGGTTGAAGAGAGCGATGTGGTGGAGATTATTGATGGCGCTAACAAGGTGAAGCAGATGTTGATGATGAAGGTAGAGACGTCTACGAGATCAGTGGTGTCCATCGTGGGGATGGGCGGTCTGGGCAAGACAACTCTTACCAAGAATGTTTATAATCAAAGGGATGTCCAGGAACACTTCGATTGTAAAGCTTGGGTTTATGTGTCTCAAGAGTTCAGAGCAAGAGAAATTTTGCTAGCTATTGCCCTTCATGTGATGTTTCCCGATGATGAAGAAAAAAGAAAAATAGAAGAGATAAGAGAGACTCCCAGTGATGAAGCAAAAAGAAAATTAGAAGAGATGAGAGAGAATGAGCTTGGCGAGAAGCTTTGTGAATTCCTTGGGGAGAAGAAGTACTTGGTAGTCATGGATGACGTATGGAGCAGGGAAGTTTAAAATATTTATGATTATATTTGCCGGAGAGGCTAAGGATGGGAGCAAAGTGTTGGATCACCACTGCAATCAAGAAATTGCTCTGGTATGCCACTTTTCAAAAGCATTTATCTATGAACTTGCATTATGAATGAGGATGAGAGTTGGCAGCTCTTTTTCTCAAAAGGCTTGAGGGACTGGTACTACAACTCCTACTCTAACTATGGAGTTAGAGGATCTGGGAAAGAAGATTGTGACAAAATGCAAAGGCTTGCCTCTTGCTATCGTGGTGTTAGGCGGCTTATTGTCGACAAAAGAGAAGACAAAGGAATCTTGGGAGAAAGTGCTTTAAGTAGAGAGTGGCATCTGATCAAGCACCCTGAATCGTGCACTGAATTCTCTTTGCCATAAATGACTTGCCCTATTACTTGAAGTCTTGCTTTCTTTATTGTGGGATCTTCCCAGAAGATTCTGAGATTGAAGCATGGCACTTGATTAAATTGTGGTTGGCTGAAGGCTTTATACAGAGAAGAGGAAAGGAAAGACTCGAAGACATTGCTTATAATTACATGCACGAGTTGATCCATAGAAGTTTGATTCAAGTGGCTGATCGAAGGATAAATGGAAAAGTGAAGTCTTGTCGCATGCATGACCTCCTTCGAGACCTTGCTGTTTCACAGGCTAAGGATGCAAATTTTTTTGAGGTACATGAAAACATGGATTCCACATTCCCTATTAGTATTCGTCGGCTTGTTATTCATCAAAATCTCATCAACCATGACATTTCTCAATGCTTGCATAATTCTAGCTCACGACTAAGATCTTTGGTTTCATTTAGTGGAACTATGGGGAAAAAAAGTTGGGGATCTTTACAAGAGCATACAAATTACTTGGCGGTTTAACTTATCAGACGAGGAAGTTGGTGGTCATGTGCTCCCATGGGATACAGACGAGGAAGTTGGCGGTCATGTGCTCCCACGGGATATAGGACAACTCATTCACCTAAAATTCTTGTGCATAAAGGGATTTAGAAGTCATGTAAAGCTTCCATCATCCATCGGTAGATTGGTTAATCTGCAAAGTCTTGACTTAGGAGGGAATGATTGCAACATAATTCATGCAATTTGAAATTGAAGTAAGACATCTAGAGTGTCGTTTTAGCAAGGTTTCAGGCCAATCCCGAATAAACAAGTGTGTGAATGGTTATTTGGGTGTGGAGCAACTCACCAATCTTCAAACTTTAGCTTTAGAGGGAGGAAGTTGGTTAGAGGGAGATGGCTTAGGAAAATTGACCCAGCTAAGGAGTTTGACATTATCTAGATGTTCCAATTCGTGTTTGAAGACAGAGTTTTTCGAGTCTATTGATAAATTGACTACTCTTGAATTCCTCAATTTGCATTTTACGGAGGGGTATACAAAAGAAACATCAGAATCACGTGGATCAAGCAAGGGAGTGAAGAAGAATGTTACTATTGATCATCATAACAAAAACATTACTTCATGGATCCATGCTTTCGCACCATGCATACCTTTATGAATTGACCTTGTTAGGGATGTTGGAGAAGTTATCGGAGTAAATTGAATTCTACCCTCCAAAACTCCTTAAACTTGTTTTGTGGGAATGCAAGTTAACAGATGATCCAATGATGATCCTAAAGAAGTTGTCATCATTGCGAATTCTTGTATTAGGGTACGATGCATATGTGGGGGAAAAGATGGTATGTTCTTCAGGAGGGTTCCTTCAACTTGAAAGTTTAGAATTGTTGGAATTAAATGAATTAGAGGAATTGATAATAGAGAGAGGAGCAATGAATAGTCTGAAAACCCTGAAAATTATGTATTGTGGTAAAATGGAAAAGCTTCCTCATGGATTGTTGGAACAGACAAATCTTGAGAAACTTTCACTGCTAGGGTCTTCATGCCACAAATCAATTAAAGAGATCGAAGAGGATGGGGGAGAAGATTGGGATAAGCTCCGTAAAATCATGTGTTAGCTTAGCTATCCATCATATTCTGGAATTTGCATTTGCATGCACCACCAGAGATGAACCCTATGTTTCAAGGTTTCCTCCTCTTGAACTATGTTTGTTTGTTTGTTTGTTTTTTGTTTTTAATTTTCTTCTTAATTTTAATTTTTCGTCTCTGTTTGTTTGTTGCTTTCAAATTTGTATATTTTTCCCATTATGTATTTATTTAATTTGAAGTGATTTCATTTCATGATCAGTTTGTGTTGAAATGAGATGATTTATTGATATCGAAGTCTCAACTTCTTTTATCGATTAATTTGTAGAGATTATAGAAGGACTACTAATATATAAATTTTCATTATTTGTAATCCAAACTTGATCAAACAGTAAAATACTTATAAATATCATAAAGATTTCATCTAATCGCAAAGAAGAGTGTTAAATAAATTCCACCTTCGCAATTCATAAAATTAGATACCTAATTGTAGCCTACCTTTCTCCGTCATACTCTTGCCTTTCAAGAGCGATCTTTGCTTTTTTATCCGAAATTATCACTCTACACCTCTACACCTCTAAGTGCATGGTTTCCTCGCACTTTTTTTGTTAAACTACAGATGTCCCGAACTTATTCAGTACACACACAAGACGATTTAATCCAAACCACATCGCACTAATCCTTATACAAGTCGATGTAATACAAGGTACGATAAAACTCTACCATATAATATAATTGTTTGTATTATCGCAATAACTTTAGATATTTCCAAGGTTAAAAGAATTCTATATATATATATATATATATATAATTATAATGCAACAACAAAAATACACCAAAGAGGTCTCAAAACCGTTAATAGTATAATAACCGGTTTAAAGCCTACAAGCTGGATGATATCGATCAACATCTACGTCTCTGGGCTTCTTAACATACTAACGTTCATAATTTTATATCTGGATTAATCGAATTCGCTCATTGTCAATCACTCCCTACGCAAATAAAGCGCCTTAATAAGACAACAAATAATATCATATTATAATGTCGGTGACAAAACCACATGTAGCAATAAGACGATAATAAATCAAACGCCGCTAAAAGATAATAAACCAAACGCTGTATTAAGACGAAGAATATAAAAATAAAATAAAATCTAAATTCTTCTTTCTACGAAAGAACCAATTTATTAAGAAAAAAATAAAAAAATAGTATATGCTCTATATACACTCCTTAAATATCTCTTCACACCCCATTTACTAAGAAAAACCCCAAAATATATTCTGCACCCCATTCCAATACTTTACTTTCCCAACGCACTTACACCCCATATCCAAGTTCTCCTTACGTTTTATGCTTACGTTTAGTTGTTAGAATTTTAATGTTTAAAAAATGTAATTTGATTAATTTTTATTGTATTATATTAGTTGTTAGATTAATTTATAAAATATATTTAAATTCTTCAAGTATTAAAATAATTTATATAATATAGTTAAATTTAAAGTATTAAAATAATTTATAAAATATATTTAAATTTTCAAGTATTAAAATAATTTATATAATATAGTTAAATTTTATAAGTATTAAAATAATTTATATAATATAGTTAAATTTTATAATTAATAAAATAATTTATATAATATACTTTAAATTTTATAATTAATAAAATAATTTATATAATATACTTAAATTTTATAATTCTTATATAATATACTTAAAACTAATTTTAGAAAAATTAAAAAAAAAAATTCGAAAAAATTAAAAATGAATTCAATGGTAAATCTGAGAATGTTCGGCTATATCCTGATATTAAAATCCGAAATTTACTCACATGATCCCGAACTTAAATCCGTAAAGCTCGCTTATCTAAATGAGAATCCGAAAATATTCAATAATCCCATTTCAAAATCCTGTACCACGTCCGATTTCAAAATCCTAAGAGAATTTTACATTAATTTTTTTTATTTAATTTAAATTAAATATAAATAAAATGATGTTGTTATGAAAATTAAATTACATCATTAAAAGTAATTAATTTAAATTAAATAAATCAAGCGCGGAGTATATTTTATTTTTAATATCCCAGAATGCATGATATCCTGATTAACTTGATAAGACATTCCGCGAAAAAAAATAAATGAACTCCGAATGTTATCAACTTCGCCTTCATTCTCCACCGCTTAAAGCCAATTTCAACCGTCATTCTCACTATTTTTCAATCCACATTCTCACCCATTCTCACTATTTTTCAAACTGCTCACTTCGAGTAAAGGCTTGAAATACATCGCAGAGACGGTTAAGAAAGAAATAAAATAAAGTGGGCAGAATTCAGATTTTCCTCTACGATATTTTAATGCCAGATAAGAGTAAACAATGTGTGCCAGAATAATTTCAAAAAATACTAACTAATGATTTTAAGTTAAAAGGAAAAACCCAACTTTCTTATGTCGCTTAATGTTCGAATAAATGGTTTTTATTGTTAACTAAAGAAAAATCATTTTTAAACATTTTTTCTTTTCCTGATTTCCGGAATCAAAGCATGCGATAAGGGAATCTTATTCGGGATACGATAATCGACATTCTTCCCCTAAAAGAATACTGTGTTAATAATGCGCAATAATCTTCCTCCTTTACTTTGCTTTTAATCGGTTCGTAATAATCCCATTTTATTAAAAAAAAATTCTATTTCAACTTGCAAATATTTTTCCTGAGAAATATTTAGATTTCTTTTTATTTTTTATTTTTTAATTTAATTTAAAAGCTGTAGTTTCTATCTACGGCTTCTATTATTTTTTAATTTAATTTAAAAGCTGTAGTTTCTAACTACGGCTTCTATAAGCTATTTTAGATGTTACCTATAATTAATATTTTTTAAAATAATAAGTTCATTTTGATCCAAAACTTTAAAAATCATTATAATCACGTACATATTCCAATAATATCAATGTCGCAAGAATTCAATAATCAAATAACGTATTTACTTATATATCTTCCACCTCATATCATACTATTCAAGACCGCAATTCAATAATCAATACGAATCTACATCTTTTCTCTCCATCATCTTTCCATGTGAAGCTTCTACCATTTTTTTACTTGCATAAAGAGACAACTAAAAGACCAAGTTCAAAAAATTATTGCAATATACCTCGCTCAATTTAAATCGCAAATTAAGATATGTCTTTCCACCCCAACTGGGTCTATTCAATAATATCAACAAGTCTGGGGTTCAATAATTAAATAATGCAAGATACTTTATATATCTTTCCTTTCCTCATGCATGCTCATTCAATAATAACTAAAAAGTTTTTTTTTTTTTTTTAAAGTATACCCTAGAATTATTTAGTTCAATAATTAGAGTTTGATATTAAAATAATTCATTTTAAAAATAATTCATATAGATTTATTTTCAAAATATTCCTTAAATTAATCTTTCTTACTTTTTAAAAACAACATTACGATTTTAAAAAATTAACCTAAAATCATATTCACCAACTACTATTAAAATTAACCTTAAGATTATATTTCCTAATTGCAATCATAATTCCCACTTCACTTTAATGTCATCTTCGCACATGATTTAAGCCATTGTCTGCTGGCCAAAAGCTCCAATGGTCAATAATTATATATATATATATATATATATATATATATATATATATATATATATATATATATATATATATATATATATATATATATATATATTTTGTTTTTGGAGAACCAATTGCATCCTAAAGTCATTGTGATAAGTTGCGAAGAAAATTGATGTATAGCTCCATTTCTTTTTTTTTTACTAATTTAACACTCAAAAGAAAAACAAATTAAATAATTCACATACTGTAAGACCCGAGAAATTCCAATTTATGGAAAAAGGGCAAAATCGTAATTTTGATTACAAAGTTGTTAATTTCGGTTAAAAATCTGTAATTTATTCTCAGACACCATGCATTTAAACGGATTTCACCGTTGAATCGCCTCGAAAAATCTAACAAGACGCGAAATTTCCTAATATTCGGCATACGGAAATAAGACGCTGGCGATTGCTTCAGCGCCAGAAACGATTTTCGATGCGATGAAAGGCATATATAGCACGCATCATGTGCCATAAGTGGTATGAGTAGAGAAATGATGAAATGGACGCCGGTGATAGCGAATATCAAATTCCGTGAAACGGCCATTACACAAAGATTTTTGACTTGCTTAAGTCACAAAGCGACAAAATAGCACAGGCCTTTCTCCAAATTAAAGGTTTGCAAAACATGAAAAGAAAAACCCGAGACAGCAGCTGGTGCTGCTTTTTGAGAGGTGATTTGTAGAGAGACGTACTTTCTGTAAATACACAAAGATCCGACCGTTTACGGTCGTGGCAAGAAGGAGAAATGTTCTGACGCGGACAGCCACGCTGATTCGGGATCAGGAGTTTCTTCAAACCCTCGGCGCAGTGATTTTCTCCCACTGGGTTTTATTCCAATTTTGCATTTCTTCGAACGTTTGAGCCACGGAGCTATTGCGCTGCTGGACGGCCCCAAACCATGACAATTGGTTGTGGAATTTGAGATTAACCGGAGCACCGTGGTCGCCTTCCATGGCGGTGTGGGTATGGACTTGTATGTTATGGCGTTAATCATGTATTGATTGATTCAGCCCAGAGTGGCTGTGGAAAATGCGAGTTCATAACATGAACCGATGCTTTACTTGAGTGTTGGAACGATAAACCCTAGGGTTTTACTGTTCCTAGGAAGAGTGACCCGAAAATGTATTTTTGGGAAAATATGTGCTTGGTTAAGTAATTCGAATCGACCGTTCAGAGCCAATATTAGCTCAAGTGAGCCTAATTTCACATAAGCTAATTCGATAAATACATAACATCAAGCCACAGGATTAAATTATTTATGAATATATTCGGTTATATATTTGCATGTGATTAGACCGACTGAATCACATACATGTGATTCCATATGCACCGAACATCCTAGGAGTATAGGAGTTAGCATGAGATGGCCCAGGTTAAAACAAGGTTCCTGGGAGGGTAGTCTAAAACATTATTAATTATCTGAGGGTAGTCCAAACTAAATAAAACATCAACCGCCTGAGCGGCCCGCTTGACATATTCATCTGAGGGTAGTCCACAACTAAATAATATATCAACCGCCTGAGCTACCAGCTTGATATTTATTCATCTGGGAGGGTAGTCCATTAAACAGTCAATATATATCAATCGCTTCTGCTCTACTTCAATTGATATATATATATATTCATCTGGAGGTCATTTCCACTAATAACACTAAAATTCTCATACAAGGCTCAGGCGAGTGTGAGAGAGCCTAAGGAGACTCTGATCTCAGCTTTACTATGTATATTCAAGTATGATCATGCATTTGCTCGAACGTGTGTTTAAGTTGAACATTGCACCGCACTTAGGTGGGTGAGTAGCCCATTTAGTATTTATTTCCTCCCATCGAGCTTTAGCTCACTCCTCGTCGTGATCCCCTTTCACGCGCATGTGGAAATACATGGCGAGACTGTCATTCTTGAGGCTGAAGTTCTAGAAGAAAGTTTAATGTGGCTTTGTTGATGTTCACAATGTATTAGAACTATTTAAGCTTAATATAATAAAACTGTTTAAGAGTGAAAATATTGTAACTCTGTAACTATGGAATATATATAGTCAGATCATACGATATGCATATCGATATATCCGATATATATTGTATATATTGGATCGGCTTGGGGACAGTCATATGCGGTGTGTTTTGTAATCAGCAGACCCCGTACAAAGGAGACTCGCCCATTTTTCTCTATGACGTCTGCAACCCGACGTCCACTTGTATTCCGCGGTTGATTCGGCACTAACCACCCTGCTCTCGGGGGCGCCACAACTTGGTATCGAGCTTGTGCATACGAATACCTAGGGAGCTCGGGTTGGGTATCCATTACCACTAGGTGGTTTGGGCTTAGGCCATGGTTGAGGAAGAACATCACCACTAGGTGTGGTTCGATGTTGAGTTTAGATATGAGATTACCTAGGAAAATCACGGGACAAAACTAGGACACTACATGCACGTGTGTTGATGTGTTTTGTGTGATTTTGTGAATTAATTGGTGATTGTGTGTATGACATGGTTTGTAATGTGTTATAATGTTGTGTGCTTGGTGATTAGCACATGGATTAGTTAAGGAAATATTTTAGAAATGTTTGAGTGGTATAGTACAAAACCGAATAAATGAAGGAAAATAAATTTTAATAAATTTATTGATGGGAATTGAAGAAAATAGAAGAAAATAAATTTTTATAAATTATTTGAGTGGAGAAAATTTTCAAAGGGGAAAATCGGAAAAAGAAAATAAATTTATAAATTTATTTGGTTAAGAAGAGGAGAAAATAATTTTCTAAGGTTTTATATGGTGTAAAATTGAAGAAAGTGGAGAAAATAAACTTATGAATTTATTTGATGTATTATGGAAAATGGAAAAAATGATTTTAGTGGATTTAGAGATTTTCCACTTCGGAAATAAATGAAAAAAAAAAAATTTAATTTGGCAAATCGCTTTTTGGGCTACGCCCAAACATATTGAAAAATCTTTATTGCACTTTGTATCATGAAGGAAGCCATGGTCGAGTGTATCAGACAGTGAACAAAATTTTTGTATTGCAAGGTTGAGATTGTATTGCAACTTAAAGGGCTTGTAGGGTGAGAATTGTATTGCAATAGAGGAGGTAGGCTAGCCATTGTATTGCAGGATTGTATTGCAAGGAAGGCTTAAAGTAAAGGAAATTGTATTGCAATGATAATTCTTGAAATGCAGAGAAGAAGGCTTGAGTAGCTTGAACTGTATTGCAGAATAAGTAGGTTGAGTCGCAATACAAAATTGTGATGCAACTCAAGGCAGAAGTATTAGTGATTGTATTGCAAGAGAAGGAGGAAATTGTATTGCAAATATTATATTGCAATATAGTGGGGAAAACAACATAGAATTGTATTGCACATACAAGAGTGTATTGTACAAAGGAAGTTGGAAAATTACTAAATGTAGTAAAGAAGGTAATTGAGTTGTACAATTAGATAGACGAACAAAAGAATCCATGAATGCATCCGTGGAATAGTGTAATACGCGGAATGCGAAACTGGTGAATACTAATCAGTCAAGGAATGCGTAACGCTGACGGCCAACCGTGGAACAAGAATTTTCGGAAATTTTTTTTTTTTTTTTTGAAACAAATAAAATAAAATTTGATAAAATTTTCGAAAATAAAATTTTCAAAATAAAATTTTTGAAAATAAAGTTTGTTGAAAACAATATTTTAAATGCAATGTAATGCCTTGCATTACCGTAAATAAGGCGACAATGTGTATACACTGATTTAAGTGTATGATTAGTGTCTCGGTCAGAACATGCTTGCAGACATCAGATTGGATTTAACTACCAATTGAAATCGACCGCGCTTGAATACAGCAGAAATTATATGCATGGTGTAATGCGATAAGGGTTAGGTGCTAATGCTAAAGATGAATCATGACCTTAGTAATTGAATACTGAAATGAACAAGAGAACTTAGAACCTTATTGAAATAAACGACTAAGTGGCCGGGAAATTTGAAGACCACTTGTGAAATGAACGTCACCATGGTTGTCAAGTCTATTAGTAATCAAGATCGACATTACGAGTTAGACTGAAATGAAAGCTTGTAACGACTTTGTCGCTTACGCACTGTAAATGGCTAGTAGGAGAGGACGAGACGAGAACATCCACAGTGGCAACTGGTTAGCACAATCGCGCTTGATCAAATGGGACTTTACCGAGGCCGTATGGTATTACGGCAATGCTAGCATGAGCTAGCATAAAGATGCAGACAGAAGATCCTAGTAACCCCCCAAAGGTTTAGGACGATCATCCTCCCATATCACAGTGGGGAAAGGATTCGGCCATGTAAACCATTGGTTCATGCGTAACCCAGAAAGTGTTGGGAGGCCATGGAGATTACCTCTGACGATCAGATTAGCTAATGCTTCAGAAGTAGAGAATGAGGCCCAAATATGGTGGAAATGGGCAAGGACCCTAGAGACCTTAGGAGGAGCCGTTTTATGTGAATTCTCCTCAGGGATTAAAGTAGAATAGGTAGAGGAAATGAGGCTGGGTAGTTAGAGATCTCGGGGACTCTACTCACAATGGACCTGAGGATTATGAACATGTCAGAGTTCGATGTCATCCTTGGGATGGATTAGCTAATAGTTTACAGGGTTGTTATCGATTGTGAGCGCAGGAGAGTTACCGCCACACCGTGACCCGCACTCGTGTTGTATTTCGTGGGGTAAGACGACATTTTGCCCCGCACAGATACACGAGTCCAAGTGTCAGGACGCTTAGCGGCTGACTCAGCCTTACTCCTAGAGGACGAGGTGAGACCGTACTTAGATCTTGACCCCAGTAATTTTCGAATATGTGGATGTTTTTCCGTATGAGTTACCCGGACTACCTCCACATGTGGATGTAGACTTCCGGTATCGAAGTTACACTGGTACTACAAATCCATCTCTACGATCCGCACAGACGGCACCGATCAGCTGCAGAACCCAGAGTCCAACTGGCTAGCGGCTATCGACAAGGGGTTTATTAGACCAAGCACTTCACCATGGGGCGCTTGGTCTGGGCCAAGAAGAGGTAAGACCCCCGACCGCGGTGACACTACAAAGGCCAACAGGTTACGACCAAAATCAAGATCTATTAATGAGATCGATGATTATTCGACCGGGGCCGAGAGGAGCGAGTCTACTTCAAGATGTGACTTTCGCATTGGTTATCATCAACCGAGAGTTAGGAGACGATATCCCTAAGACCGAAGCTTAGGGACGTTGCTATGGGCACTTTGAGTTTACTAGTGATGCCCTTTCGATCGACGACGCGCTACAAAGATTCATGGATCTCATGCATAGGTGTTCCAAACCCTATCTAGATCACTTTGTCGTAGTCTTCATAGATGATATTTTGATCTACTCCAAATGAGTGGGAGCATGAGTATCACTTGAGGATTGTTTACGCTTGTTAAGAGACCATCAACTTAGTACGCTGTTCAAAGAAGCGAGTTTCGCTTACATCGAGGCGAGATTTTGGGACACGTGGTGTCAAAGATCGAGGCCGCCACCTAGAGAAGGTTGAGGCAGTGATGCGTTGGGAGAGACTGAATGTCAATATTCAAGATACGTAGTTTCTTGGGATTGGCCAGACATGAGACATGTAGAATGGGCCGGTCATTCATTCGGGGACAGATCGTGTGGACTTCACCTACTTCGACATACTCCATGGTCAGACACCACCATAGAGAGAGAGATTGAGATATTTGAACACCTGTGATACGTGTTGGTAGCAAGAGGGAGGATCACCTTTCTCCTAGTTCGAGAAGAGGTAAGACTGCTTCACATTAGTTTCCCAGGATCAGTGGGCCGGATCGAGCATTTGCTTCTACTGATCATCTGCAGACAAAGGGATCCTAAGACTGGGACAATGAAGTCCCGCTAGCCGTAGGATAGAGAGTGAGAGTTCATTCCTCCACACCCTAGTAAGGGTTAGAGGAATCCGCCAGCTGGAAGCATACACTTCCAAAGAACAATGACAGCCGTAGGGGCCGAAAGGTCGGTCGTGACGTATCGAGTCAAGCAATGAAGGCAGGGACCTTAGGTGGTAGACCCATTGGTTGTTGATCAGAACGCTTGACATGGATGAGTTGACAACCATCTGTTGTCGGGCAGAATGAGACTTAGTCGAGCTGTCATACTCGACACGCACGGGATTCGGGGCTTAGAGGCTGGCGCCCTTCGAGAAGCCAAGCATGTATGTTCTTCCCAAAAGGCAGGAGAGCCGACCCGACAGGTCGGGACATGAGCGAGAGATCTCCAAGATTCCGCTCACGGTGGAACCTGGATTGTCACAAAGAGAAGATCATGTATGCCTACGTACCTGCAACATCACGTCGAGCCTGGGTGTGGGTGCACAAGACGGGTCATTCACCACTTCGTGAAAGTGTGGGCTGAGTTCGCCTTTAGACTAATACGTCCAATGAAGACTCATCATGAATCGGAAATGTAAGAGGCTCGGCGTAAGCCGAAAGGTTATGTCGCTTCAAGATGAAAACACACTGACATCAAGTATCGCAGACTTCAGTCGTGATAGGAGCCTGGGGTGACTCGAGGCTCGATACCCTTCGAAACTGTATCGGGTGTTGCCGAAGCCAGCAAGAGCCGGTAAATGGATGTCACGCACGGCATGGATTCGCTGACAAATTCATCATTATCGCTATCACACTTCGTGAGAGGTTAGCCACACAACGCTGCAGTTGCAGATTACGGTGCGCGGATTATACACAGTGTTGAGGGCATGTCATGGAATATGTCATGAATCATGGCGCGGTTAAATTGCCCTTACTGGGAATTCGCCTACAACAATATTATCAGCGAGTACGCGAATTCGCATCTACATGAGGCAATCGCGGTGGGAGCCGCGCAGTCGAAAGTAGATTGACCAAGGTGAAGAGAGCCCATCAATGGTCCCCATCTCGATTAGAGACACCAGAAGGTGAGTTCGATACGATAATATTTCTCACTCCGCCGCAGCCCGCGTAAGAGCTGCAGACGTGCGACGTCGAATCTCTTAGAGTTCGAGGTTGGTGATCACGCTTCCTTTGAAGGTGAATGAAGAGAGGAGGGTCGTGCTCCTGGGCGAGCTGCGGAAGCTAACGCCGATATGACAAGGCCTTTCGGTATACTGGCAGATGCACCGGCCAGATACCGCCGGCATTACCCCAAAGATGATAGGTGTCCACGAGGTGTTTCACGTCTCCATGCTCCGGAAATATATTCCAGATCCAGCCCATGTGGTGGATTGGGGGACAGATAGAGATTGACACGGATGGAACCTTCGAGGAGGGACCAGTGTGCATTGTTTGTAGCCGTGAACAGGTTTTGCGACGCAAGACCGTGAGGCTAGTGAGAGTGCTATGGCGGCACTGTGGAGTGGAGGAGTCAACGTGGGAGCGCGAGACACTACGGCTACCTATCCCTTCTCTGCTTAGGACGACAGACGTGGTTTACTGCTTAAGGTTTAAATGACTAGTTTACACGCACGATGGGGTCACGCTGCAGGCATGAGTGATTATGATAGTCCCGACTTCGGATCTAAATTCCTTTTAAGGAGGGGAGAATGTAAGACCCGAGAAATTCCAATTTATGGAAAAGGGCAAAATCGTAATTTCGATTACAAAATTGTTAATTTCGGTTAAAAATTCGTAATTTATTCTCTAGATCTCAGATGATGAAACGGATTTCACCGTTGGAATCGCCTCAAAATCTGTTAGCACGAAATTTCATAATATTCCGAGACGGAGTTGGCATCGCTTTATGATGCATTTCGTTTATGGTCGTAAAACGATTTTCGACGCGATTTGAAGCAGATATAAGACGTGACCTACGTGCTACATGCATGAAGAGAAACGACGGTGAATTGACTACAGATAATACGAACATCAAATCCGTAAACGGCACATAATATACATTTTGAATTTGCTTAAGTCACAGCGATAAAAATAGGAATAGGGCCTTCTTCTCCAAATTAAAGGTTTGCAAAAACATGAAAAGGCAAAAATGGAGATGCAGTGGGTGCCGTTTTGAGAGGATTTTAGAGAGAGATGGGGCTTCTCTCTAGAAATACACAAGATCCGACCGTCGGCGGGCTTCGGGGCAAGAAGGAGAAATGTTCTACGCGGACAAAGCACGACTCCGGATCAGGAGTTTCTTCAAACTCCTTAAGGTAGGATTTTCTCCCTACTCGGTTTTATTCCACTTTAGTACTTTTCTAATGCTTTGAGCCTGATTTGAGGCCATTGGGGGTTGTTGGATCGGTCCCAAACCATGGGATTGAATTATTGTGAAATTTTGAGATTAACCGAGCAGCCCGGGTCGCCCATGGCGTGGTGGGTATGGGACTTGTATGTTATGGCGTTAATCATGTATTGATTGGATCGAGGCTCAGAGAGGGGCGTTTGTGGAAATGCGAGTTCATAACATGAACCGATGCTTTATTTTGGAGTAAGGTAGAACGATAAACCCTAGGGTTTTACCTGCCTTAGAAGAGTGACCAAAATGCATTTTTGGGAAAATATGCTGGTTGGCAATCCCATCTCATCGCCATATCAAGATGTTTCGCGATTCAATTTTTATGATAATAACGATAAACACAACACTGTTATGGTGATCTGAAGGAATATTTGTTATGAAATCCTCCATTTGACCATCGAACACAAAACATCTCATATGCAACAACATCCAAAGATATTATATTTAGTGCCACTTATCACACAGGAACGCTGAATATCCAGTACGTTAATTATTGATGTAGTTCCAACAACGATTCGAGTGCCTTCAGTTGATATGATTCAACGATGTGGTTCACGTCATATCAACCGCCGAGCGCCCAAACAGTTTGATCACCTGAGGTCCAACACAACAGGCGAGGTCAACTCGCCGCCCAATGGCAGAGACCACTGAGAAGGCCGCCTCACTGACAATGCCCACTCACAAATATGCCTTCCAAACGGTCGGCAGTCGCGGCGAATTCTCGGATCCGAAGTCGGGTCATGTGTATTATTCAAGCAGGATCATGCATTCGTTTAACGCAGCGCTTAAAGCCGGGAATATCAGACCGCACTTAGGTGGTGAGTAGCCCATTTAGGCGTATTCCTATCGAGCTTTAGCTCACCCCCGCCGCGGATCCCCTTCACGGTGCAATGGTGAGCGCGCGCGGCGGCACTCGCCTGGCCCGGTGGTCGAAGTTCTGTAAGAAAAGCCGTAATGTGGCTTTGCTGGATGCTCACATGTATTAGAACTATTTAAGCTTAATATATGGATTAAGTTTAAGAGTGAAAATATTGTAACTCTCAGAACTATGGAATATATATAGTCAGGATCATAGTTGATATGCATATTGATATCCGATATATATCGCATATATTGACTTCTCTCGACAGTCATATGCACAATCGCGTAGATCCCCTGCATAAAGGAGACTCGCTCTGATTGCCATGACGCCAAGAACCCGACGTCCACTAGATCTCCGCGGTCATCTAAGACCAACTTACCCTGGGTTTTGGGGCGTCACACATACCAAAACTAATGAATTTGCTCCTTTTTTCTTTGAACATAATTATATTTTTATATTTATTTTATTTAACAAATGAAATTCAAATCAAACTGGATTTCAGAGGATTGATTATTAATAAGTGTAATAGTTTTTAAAAAATGATTTCAAATTTTTATACTCATTTTTTTATATAAAAAAATTATGAAGATTATACCATTTATCTTAGGAATATGTTCTTTTGTGAAATTTAAAAGGTCTTTGAAATCATGTGCTAATATCACTATTTTTCATTCTTTGTTGGTTTCGATTTTCACCTTATATTTTTCTTATTTAATGTATTTATTTTTAAGTGATTTTCATTTCATGATCAGTTTATCTTGGAATGCGATGATTTATTGATGTTGAGTCTCAACTTCTTTTTCATTCATTAATTTTTAAAGATTATGTAAGGATCATTAGAATATATAGAAATTAAAATTTCCTTGGCATGAGTCTCTCTATATTGATATATATCACAATTTTTTTTGTTGTAATTTGTAAAAAAAAATTCAAATTTATAAAAATTATGTTGAAATCCAGAGACCAACTTATTAGCGAACATAATACCAATATATTAACATGTATATTTTGTGACAAAAAAACATGTATTTTTTTATGTATATAAATTAAAAATTGAATTATAAACATTACTGTATTAAATTTGTTGGTGAAACCATCACCAAAATTGTTGCCTAAATAATTATAACCTCAGCATGACTAAGCTAAACTAGAAGTCAAATTCATTAAAATATAATTAATCTATAATTTGTCCATAATTGATTTATTTTCATGTGCAAATTAATCAACGGTAATTTAAAGCAAATGGTGGGGCTACAAATATTGGGACCACTTCCGTCCTCCATCTTAAGTCATTTTACACGTTAACTTGATGTGCATTATTAAATGTCAAAATAAATAATAATAACAATAATAATAATAATAATTCTTTAAAAACAATAATAATAATAATAATAATAACTTTTTAATGCTACAAGATTAGTTGGCACTGTATGTATACTTGGCATTTAAGCATTATGCTCGCACATGGCAACTCCATTACAATAACTACTATTACATTAACTAAGAAAATTAAACTTGCCTGGAGCACCTCAACAGACAAGGCTGAGGTACAAATATTTACAAAATTAATTTTATTGCCAAGGTTTATTTTCATTTGAAAATTACTATATATTCCTATTATTCTAGCATCAAGAATACGTTTCAAAAATAGATAATTAACTTAGAATGGAGTTATGTGGTTGGTTTGGTTCGTCCTTACCATTGACTTAATTACTTAAGCATCACTATAAATTATTTTTTTGACAAAAAAAAAAAAGAAGAGAAATTTCATTCATTCAAACATAGAAATCAAAATACTAAAAATAGCAAAGATGACCCAAAGATCGTAGCCATTGGTAGCAAGAAACGCTTTAAAACCTATATAATTGATGACGGACATGGATTTGTTATAACTTTTCTATCTCGATCGAAATAGTGTTGATGTCCGAATTCATCCAATATAAAAACCAATGAATAATCACATGCTACAACAAATAATAAAAAACATAAAAACAAAGATAAAATCAATGAAAACTAGATTGAGTGGAAGAAACATTTTATTAAGAGAGAAAATCGATTTGGAGGGATCTAACAATTAAAAATATGATTTTAAGTCAAGAAAGATAAAAACTAATGGGAATGAAAAAAAAAGAGCAAGCATTAGGATTTAAAAAGATGAGAGAAAATTGACAACCAGAATTTATTATTAAATTCACTACAAACACGATTCTAACTTCACTATTTATTTATTATTTTTAATTTAAGAAACATATTTTAATTCTAAGTGATCTCCCATGGTTAAATATATAAATAATTTTATTTTTTATTTTTATGTTTATTTTATTTTATTATTAAGTCGTCTTTCAATTGATGGAAGGAGAGAAATAGAGGATTATTAAGTATTAACCACCCGTCTACGCATAAGGCACAGCCCGCCAATCCAAGCAATGCTACCCATCATGCCTTGTGTATTTTTTCCTTCTAACAGGAAGCTTCTATTCGCCAAGTAAGGCCGATGCGGCTCTTCCTGAGGGATGCGGATTCAAAATGCATATACGATGAAAGAATCAAGTTATGGGTGAATCAGATACGAAACGCAACCCATGATGCCGAATTCATCCTTAACATGGATCATCATCGCCATCAAAGACTCAAGAACCTCAAGTTCCTCAAGTCCCTGCCTACTTGTGTGGGATTCGCGGACAAGCTACCATTCATTCACGAGCTTGACAACCACGCATGATATAAATGTGATGATGGGGCGATTATGGCTAATAGATCCAAGCATGGCTCAAGTTTAGTCAGAGCTTCCAAATTATCCACTATCAGCTGATATAAAGCTAAGGAGAAGCAAAATTTCCTCTTTGTCAATAATGGCGAAGACCAAAATTGGAGGTCTCATTAAACCCCGTACATCGATGCCAGATCAAAATTAAGAGGATAATAATTGAAAATTAATGATTTGAAACGATTAAAAGAATCTAAGTCCATTTCATTTACTTAAAAGTCCGAAGGGGGTTTTTGAAATCATATAACTCGCTCGACTGAAGCCATCCTTAGATCCCCAATCTCCATAGCAACCAATCGGCGGACATATCTCCGATTAATCGGAAAACAAAAGAAAAAAGTCATCCTAGCCGCAGCCAAACGACCACACAATAAACCAAAGGTATTTCAAAGCAACAAAAAATAGACGAAAAATGAAAAGATAGCAAACCCTAACTCATCGCCGACGGAATCGATCTCTTCCTTTGACTACGGCTGAGAAATGGGCCGACGAACACGCGAAAAGGAAAAGGAGAATAAACCCATTAAAAAACAACACCGTTTATTGTCTAGTTAGTAATTGGGACCTGCGCATTTACCTTTTTCCCCGTTTTAACATCACGGTTTCTAAAAGGTTTTAGAAAGACAAATTTTATACGAGAGAATTAATTTTCAATAATATTATTGGTCAATTATATAAGTTTCTCTACAAACACATGTTTAACTAGATATAAGTATTTTAAAATAATATTTGAATGGAAAATTAATTTTATTATTTTAAACTTAAGCAATAGATCTAGATATCCAATATATAAATTGCTAAAATCATAAACAATAAAATAATATCTAGATTAATAAGATAATAAAACCAACGAAACTATAAATTTGATAATATAAATGACTAAAATATTTACTTACTCGATTCTTCAATATAACGATAACCATAATATGATATATTTGATTAATTGAATCTCTGCTTAGTTAGTGAATCACTCCCACACATTTAAAACGCCACATACTATAATATTTTATTATTTTTTTTAATATTCATTCACTTTTGCATACCTCTCTCATCCTTTAACAATTTTTCAAGCCTCAAGGCTGCTTTTTCTTAATTATAAATTTTTTTTAATAATATGAACATATATTAAATTAATCAGCTTGAGTTTATGATAACAAAATACTATATCATTGTAATGTTCATCGAATATATGTCAATGATTATTTTTGCTAAATTTGTTCATCAAAATATTATGTGATCGAGCATACAAATAAATTGGACACAAAATCTTATTTACAACTTCCAAGTCTCAACCATGGAATTTATCACGTATCTAAAGACCTATCATAAACTAAATCCACGTTATCAAAATTTTAGGTTTCTAAATATTAATTATCCATTATGAAATAAAATAAAAATAGCTTCTAAGCAAACATATTACAAAGTAATTATAAAAGTTTAAGAAGTTTAGTAATTGAAATTTAGATGTGATAAAAATTTTACGAATAGGTTTCTGATTTTAAAAAATACTACATATTATTATAATCATAAAAATAATTAGTTATAGTTTTATTTTAAAATTAGTTTATTTTTTTAAAAATGAAAAATACAAATTTAGTACATAATTTAAATAGTTTAAGTAATAATATTTTTTTTTAAACTAAACATTTTAGTTATGATATATATTAAATTGTTCTTACATGACTAAACGCATTCTATCTTTTCATGCTAGTTTTTATAAAATGTTGAATGTTATAATATGCTTATTAGATATGATGGATAGTAATAATAATTTTTTAAAAATTACGAATTTAGTACATAATTTTAATTTAATTTGACATCCTATTATACTTTATTAAAAAAAAATAAAAATCTTATTGTAATATGATTTAATATTAAATTTTTTAATTTTTTAGTTCATAGAACTTAAATCATTATCTCGAATCTGGAAATAAATTAACTCATCAAACTACCAACATCAAAACCATTTGGAAAAAAAAAAAGAAGAAGGAATAAATAGAATCGTAACCACTATCCACCTTTATAAATTAATTCTATCAGAATACCCTTTGGCAATGTTTATTATAACCCTGCGGTAACTTTTCTATGGTGAAATTAAAAGTATATATATATATATATATATATATATATATATATATATATATATATATATATAACCTGAGGATAACTCGATCGGTATAAGGTATTGGGTTTAATTAAATTAGGTGAGCAAGATACCTTCTGATATGCCCATAATTGTAATATATTCTTGCACTCTTTTCTTTTCTAGTTTTGATTGATTTTTATTAATTTTTGTCATATATGTATATGAGCAGTGGCTAAAATTTTGGTTTTGGAGAACAAAGCGGCACGTAGGAGAATATTGACTCATCGAGCAACACGTATGAGATTAATAAATCACTTCAACAACAAAGACTGGAATTTTGAGAAGTTAATTGGGGAGGAGATTTCAATTGCTAAGGGCAAAGCAAGGTGAGAAATTAGGAATCCCAACAGATTTAGAGAGTAAGGAGTGTAACCATTTCTGTTATGTTTTGTTAGGATTGTTGTATAAGAAAGAATTAATCTTTGATAAAAAGGAAAAGATTTTATCCCTAAAAGATTAAGAGATTTCTTTCCAAAAATCAAGGAGAGATTCAGAACTAAATCATCATGGGAAAGCGATTACACGCCGTGCTGGATCGCCCATTTTTGCTGCATTCTCCGTGATTAGATAATGACGCCCAAGCTCGCATAATCGAGTAGAACACAAGAATACCCATTTTTTATACTTTGAAAACTATTCTATTTTTCAATTTAATTTTCTATATTTTTCAAAATAAAAATTTTAACTAAATGTACTCAGTTCTCACTACTTTTTTTATTCTCTTCGTTTTATGAGGAAAAAAACAGTTTTTTTTTTGGACGGGGGAGACGGAAGGAAATTTTTATTTTTATATGCGTTTGCATTTTCTACCAGCCCTTCTTGCCTCGGTTTTCACTTGTGACGCTTCCTAAATGGCATGTAAAGAGTAGTGTGAATTTCCAAACTCATTAATTAAATTTATTGTTTCAAGAAAACAGAACATGTTTCTAATGATTAGGTTGTGCTGAGGAAAATGAGAGAACAGAGCTCCAAAAACCCTCCTAAAATCTACTTACTAGAGAACCCTAAATAGGCATGATGGACAATAAATAGCATTTAAAAGGGAAGGAATTTTCAACTAAATTCTTGTTGATATTGATTAAATTTTATTGTTTTAAGAAAACAATAATACGTTGTTAAAAAAAAAAAAATTAAAAGAAAACAATAATATGTTTCTAATGATTAGGTTGTCCCACGGCTGTGCCTAGAAAAATGGGAGAACAGAGCTCCAAAATCCCTACTAAAATCTCCTTTAACTATTAATAGTAGTTATTAGCAACACAGAATCCTAAAAACAAATGGCTACCTAAAGATATGGGTTGATGTTAGTAAAGGTCTAGGCCCAACAATTATAAAAAATTAAATTATCGTATATTTAATAATTTATTTATCTAGGTGTCTATTGAGGTTCAAGTGAATAAATCAGTACAGAACTGGTTCCTACCTCAGATCCTCTGCTTCCCACTCTTTCCTTTTTTTCTTCACAGAAATGGCTGAATCATTTGCCTTCAGTTAGCAAACCAAGTCCTGGGAAAATTAGGGCTACTTGCTCCAAGAAGTTGTTCTGTATAAATAAAGATGATCTTGAGGAGAGTAATATGGTAAATAGGAAGAGAGCATTTAATCTACTCCTACGTTGATGTTTCGAATATTATTGAAGGACCTGGAGAAGGAAAACATTCTAAGCATGTTAATGCAATCAAGCAATGATGAGCAGGAAAATGTTTCTATTATTCCTGCTAATTGGGATCGGAGGATGGGGAAGATGGTTTTGCTAAATTGGTCTTTAATGATGAAAGGGTAATTGAACATTTCGATCAAAGACTGTGGGTTTGTGTATCTGATGAAGATTTCGAAACTGAGAAGTTAACAAAGAAGATTCTTGTTTCTGCAACCAAGGAAAGGCTCCTGACTTTGCCTTTGTGAATTCGTAAACCCAACTAAGAAATGCATTAAATAATAGCAGATACCTGCTTGTACTAGACGATGTTTGGAATGATGAGAGAGAAATGCTCAAATTAAAAGAGCTGCTCGGGTGGTGCAGATGGCAGGTAAATCGTGGTGACTACTCCGCAAAGTCAGTGGCCTCCCGTCAGGTACTCTTCCCCACAAGAATTAAAAGGTTCTTCCCATCAGGATTGTTTGTCTTTGTTTGTAAATGCGTGTTTATAGATGGGGAAGGTAAGCATTACTCGAACCTTGTAAAACTTGGGGATGATTAACACAAATGCGGAGGGGTTCCTCTCTTGCAGTGAGAGAGCTTTAGGCTGCTTCCTTTCGGAAAGGTAGATGAACATGTTTGGGCATCTATGAGAGACAATGAGATGGTGGAAATTCAAAGAAGATAGAATTCTGCCTGCATTGAAACTCAGCCATCATGAACTTCCGATTTGCTTAAAACAATGCTTTTACCTTTTGTTCATTGTTTCCAAAAGATTTTGGTTCAGCAACCATGAGTTGATCCAATTTTGGTTGGCACACGGCCTCATTCAGCCATCCGGCCGAAACAAGGACTTGGAAAGATATCGGTAATGAATATGTCACTGAATTGTGCTCAAGATCTTTCTTTCAAGATGTGGATGATCGTAAATTTTTTGTTACTTTTAAAATGCATGATCTGGTGCATGATCTTGCACAGTCAGTGGCACAATTTGATCACTACACTCCAAATGATAGAAAACTCACTCCAGCGAGGTTCGCCATGTTTCCTGTCATGGTCCAGAAGAAGTTCTAACACTTGCTCAGAAAATAGACAAGATCAGAACCATTTTGTTTCCTTATAAAGATGGAGGGGCTGGTAAGTCATTTGTGAGTACTTAGTGCTCAAGATTCAATGTGATCTGATATTGGATTTAAGAGATTTTGATTATAGCTAAGCTCCATTGGTAAGATGAACATTTGAGATATTTAACCTATTCAGGAATAAAAGGACTGAAGAAACATCTGGTGTTGTACCATTTGCAGACATTGATACTTGGTGAATGGGGAACTTGAAGAGCCTAAGATTTTTGTTTGCAACCAGTTGCGAGAACTTTCCAGGGAAAGAGAACGGACGATGCTTGATTTCTCTTCGTTGTTTCAGGATTGACGAATGTGACAATCTGGAAAGTATGTTTGAAGGAATACAAACCTCAATGCTCTTAGAACATTAATTATTCTAAATTGTCCAAGCCTGTATCATTATCAACAAGTGTAAAACACCTGACCGCATTAGGAGAATCTATAATTTACAATTGTGAAAGGCTTGATTTAATGCATGGGGGTGGAGATGAAGAGAATGGCACTCAAGGCTCCAGTAGTAGTAGTGGTAGTAGTACTAGACTCCGTTCCTTAATTATGATCGGCAAATTACCAAAATTAGACGCTTTGCCCCACTAGCTCACCCAATGGGCTAATTCAGCATTACTTCCCAGGCTATTTATATTAGGTTAGGAGGACTTTCTAAAGTATTGTTTAAGTCATTGGAAAATCTCTATTTCACTCCAGGAATTAAGATTAAAGACTGCCCTACACTTTCAGCTTTGCCACAAGGGATGCATCGCCTCACTACACTACAGGTTCTGGCGATCGAGGATTGTCCTGAGTTAAGTAAAAGATGCGAACCACAAACAGGAGAGGATTGGCACAGCATGGCCCATCTCCCCACGCATCTGTTCTTGATGGAAGATATTAAACCAACTAACGACCTTTAATTAAATTAGGTGAGCAAGATACCTTCTGATATGCCCATAATTGTAATATTCTTTTTGCAATTCCTTTTCTTTTCTAGTTTTGATTGATTTTTATTCATTTTTGTCATTTATGTGATATGAGCAGTGGCTAAAATTTTGGCTCTCGAGAACAAAGCGGCACGTAGGAGAATCATTGACTACCGAGCAACATGTGCGAGATTATGTAAATCACTTTAAACAAACAAAGACAAAGGAATTTTGAGAAGCCAATTGGGGAGGAGATTTCAATTGCTAAGGGCAAAGTGTTATGAGAAATTAGAATCTACAACAGATTTAGAGAGTATGAGTGTAACCATTTCTATTATGTTTGTTAGGATCATGTATGTGCGAGGGAACACGTTTGGGTTAGGGGTATTGAAGAAGAATTCCAAAATTTTCAATTTGTTCATTTTTTCTACTTTCATCTTCTTGAATTAATTCTGCTGCTTTGTTCTCATCAATATGTTTTGAATGTGTTAGTGTATCAACTTGAACATTATTGATTCGTTTTCATTTACTATACAAGTACGTGAAGTTGTTGTATGGGAGTGAATCATATGATAAAAGTTACAATCATCTATTACAAGCTATGCCCTCGTGTATGGAATTTTGAGCCACTCCAAGAAAAATGGAAACTCATATCAAATCCTAGAAAGGTTGTATTTGACTCTTTGTGCTACTTGTTGAAAAATAAAGAAATAAAGTAAGAAAATGATTGTTTCTAATATTTGGTAATAAGAATAGTTGAATATTAAAAGCAAATATAAATAAAATTACTTGAAAATTTACAAATTTTAAATTATTTAGTTTTTATATTAATGAGTTAAAATAAATAAAATTATTTTTAGCTGATAAATAAAATCATATATATCTAATTTAACTTTACTTTTATTTTCCTTCATTTTTTTCTTTCTTTTGGTTTCTTCACTTAACTATATCGCTTGATTTCCTATAATTATATATCAATTGCCTTAGGCTATGCTACAGCTTAATCTCTTGTTTCATCACAACTAGACTTTCAATACTAAGAATCTTCAATCATGAGGCAAATGCCTGACATGAAGATACAGTGACCGCTTGTGTCCATTGTGGGATATGGCTCTACAAGACAACTCACAAAAGTTTATAATCTAAAGATGTTCAAAGAACACTGACCAGAGAGCTCGAATATGTGGTCACAAGAGTTCAAATGCAGACATTTTGCTTGATATTAAGTTAATAGTATTATGTCTTCTCACGACACAGTAAAAGAGACATGGGAGAGAAATGATCTTGGCAAGAAGCTTTGTGAATACCATGAGAAGAAGTACTTGCAGTCATGGATGATGTATGGAGTAATGAATTTCGAGTCGCTCTGCAAATCACATTTTCAAAGGCCAAGGATGGGAGCAAAATATTGATCACCGCCGCAATAAAAGAAATTGCTCGCATGCCACTCCCAACACATATCTATCAACTTCTGCCTTATGAATGAGGGATGAGAGTTGGCATCTCTTTCGAAAAAAACTTGCTGGGATGACTAGTACTACCAGATCATTTAACTAGTGAGTTAGAGGAATTGGGAAAGAAAATTGTGAGAAAATGTAAAGGTTTGCCGCTCGCTATCCTGGTGTTAGGAGGCTTACTATCCACAAAGATAAGGCTACAAAGCCATCTCTGAGCACGTATCTTTGGTTACAAATGACTGCCAAGACACTGAAGTCTTGTTTTCTTTATTATGATCTTCCCTAAGACTCCAGATTGATATAAGTAATATCAAATTGAGGTCGGTCGAGGCTTTGCATATATAGTTGGGAAAAGAACACTCAAGACACAGAGACCACATACACATGAGTTGGTCCATAGAAGCTTGATCTGCATTTGAACGAGATGACTTGAGAGTTTTGGTCTTTTCGCATGCATGATCTCTTTCGAGACCTTGCTATTTCAGAGGCTACTAGGGACGCAAAACTTTTTGAGGTACGTGAAAACATGGATTTCACATCTCCTATTAGTATTCGTTGGCTTGTTATTCATCAAAATCTCATCAACAATGACATTTCTCAATGCTTGCATAATTCACAACTTAGATCTTTGGTCTCATTTAATAGAATTATAGGGAAAAAAAGTTAGGGCATATTTGCAAGAGCATATTAAATTACTTACGGTTTTGAACTTAAGAAAGACAAGACTTAAGCATATGCTCCCATGAGCTATAGGAGAACTCATCCAACTAAAATTCTTGTACATAAAGGGATTTTATAATACTGTAACGCTTCCATTGACCATTGGTAGATTGGTTAATTTGCAGAGTCATGACTTAGAAGATATTTCAGACGCCTAAAACTCCGGGGGGGTCCGTTTGACAACCTACAATCTCGCTGCACGATCGGAATAACCGTACCCGACACCATTCATTTAAACGGCGTAGTCTCCTTGTACAGTGAGCCTACCCAAAGTACAACATGTCCCAACACCACAACCTCAGTTCCAATATAAGTAAAATGACCACTGGCCTTACATCAACATACTCACAGATACACCAACTAGATACCATAGTTCAAGAGTTGATACAATACTCTTAGTACAACATATATTAAAATTATAAAATTCTAATACATGTTATACAACAACATCAATGTCAGCTTACATGTCTTCTTTCTTCAAACGGCCTCTAATGAGTGTCGCCGATCGTTCTCGTACTCCTGAAATGGTGATCCTTCGATTGTGGTGAGCAAAGCCCAAGATGAGATAATTTCTATATGGGTTACTCCTCACCTATGCATACAGTAATCAAACACATTCAAGCAAATACATGATCCTACTTGAATGTCTACATGTCATGGATGAGAATGTGACTCACCCTATCCCATATCCCAAGTCCTCACCGACTCCCTCACGCAAGTCACAAGATGAAGCACGTCATTTTTTCGATGATAAACCAAGACATTTTAATCTTTTCATTTTTCATTTACAACCATTTACCTCTAGCTCCTCATCGACTCCTCAAACATTCATTTTGCATGAATGAAAAACCGCTTTCAAACAAAGATATTTGTTTTAAACCGTGGACAACCCTCCGATATAAAATAGTGGACCTACTCCGATACCCGGTTTATGGACAACCCTCCGATGTATATCAATTCATGTATCTCAACGATTGATATTATACGACAACCCTCTCGATATGTTGTAATGGACACACTGGAGCACAATATTGTTGGTCAACCCTCCAAATACCCTCTCAAGAAATCACCTCATGTACTCACTTCTATCGCTCTGTGTGGTGCCCAAAGGCATAAGAACCGCACGAGCCATTTCATTTCCTTAACCCGTGCGACCTACTCTGATCGTTGTCCTATTAATCGAAAGCCTACTAATTCAACACCTTACGCAAGTTGATTCATTACTGTGGTACTTCACGACACACTATCGAACACGACATAAGAGCGATCTTAATTCATGTACTCTTACACGCATGTCATGGATGTTTCTCGCGGCATGTACAATGCAAATATGTTAATTCCAACCACTCATGCTAATATGTTAAACACTACAGTTAACATAATCATCACAACCACTAAAATCATTAATGTCATCAATACTGATTTATACACTCATTTAACTACTAAACATTAATTATTCATATGAATATATCTCTGCATTTATCATCACATAGAATTTTCCACTTGGCTCAAAGCTGAGACCGAAGCTTACGGGCTAAAAACAAGCCTCCGAACGTTCCTAACCATTTACATGGCTCTTACACAAAGATTAACGCAAGTAGGAAAAAGTCCCTACCTCTTGGAGTTGTCGGAACTCCACCAAATCGGCGCCCACGCATAGCCCCTCACACAGAGAACAACTTCATTCTTCAAGCCAATCTAAAACCGATGGTCCGATCGGCCGTGAATCCCAGAGAATATGCACTCTCTTAGAAACTCAAACCCAAGCTCACCGCACAACCCCCCTCTTCATCCCACTCGCTTCAAATCAGAAGACAATACTATTCACATTTTTGTCTTATTATAATTAAACATTTCTAAAATTCCCTATGTGGCCATTCTCTTGGATTTTTGACACTTAGCACTATCTAGGTCGTCCATTTCCATCATCTCTACTTGCAGCATGTGTCATAAGAGTACATGCAGGTGACTTTTGTCACGCCACATAAATGCTTTACTCACCCAACACCCTGCTCAAAACGCGGCAAATTCCGATTATCCTAATTCGACGAAATTCGATGTGGTAGCTAGATTTCGCGAGATGATCTAACCAAGTGAAGTCCGTTTCACATCCGGAGATCTAGAAAATTTGGATTTTTACCGAAATGACCATTTTGCCCTTTTTCCAAAATTGGAATCTTTCTCAGTTCATATATTCATTACACTTACCATATTCAATTTGGAAATTGTAAATTGAGACATCTAGGGTGTCGGGAAGGCAAAGTTTCAAGCCAATCCCAAATAAACAAGTGTACCGACGGCTATTCGTGCGGAGCAACCTACTAATCTTCAAATTTTAGCTTTAAAGGGGGAAGTTGGTTAGAGATAGGAAAAATTTTACCCAATCAGGTGCTTTGAGGTCACTGATGTTCCACTCATATTTGAGAAGGATTCTTGAGTCTATCAAGAACTGACTTCAGCCTGATTTGCTATTTATGCTGTTAAAATATTGTTAAATCACTTTCACTTTGGAATTGATTAGAGCGAGAAAAAGAATGTTACTTCATAATCATAACAAAACATTAGTTCCCGGACTCATGCTCTTTTGCACTATGCCTACTTTATGAATTAAGTTATAATGGAGTTTGAGAAGTTGCCTGAGCAAATTGAATTCTACTCCTCCAAACCTCCTCAAATCCCTCGAGTTGAAGGACCCAACCCGAGTTTTCCACTGGGACCCTCCCCACTTCCTACTGATTAGAAAATCATTCATTTCTTTTAAACTTTTTAAAAGTTAATCCATGAGCTTAACCTTACTTATACAATTACGCTTCCATTAAAAATCTTATGAAACATTGGGGACAAATTTTTTTTTTTTTTTACATTAAACCCTTATTAGAAAATCGGCAGTTTCCTCTGCTTTTCGTACATGTCCCAATTCTGCAACACCGTAATAAAACAATTTAATTTAATCCACATCCACAATGGGACATCAAGTCCACTACAACCACCTCCCCTTAAATCAAACTTTAAAATCATTTTCTAAACACTATAGCATATAAACTACCTAAACCTATATGCATTACAAATAAAGGTGCACAAGTAGTTATTTACAACCAAAATTATACATTTGTAAGGTGGTCATCACGTGAGGCTGAGTGTCATCGTTCGAGGATACTCGAATCAGACGCTGGCCAGCTCAAAAACATTTTATAAAACATTTGGAAAAAAGGGTGAGCTAAAGGAGCTCAGTGAGAGTACAGTTCAAATATAACGTGTAAAACAGTTGTATAGAGATATCATTTCTATAAATATTTATTTTACTTTCTTTTCCATATAGGTCAAATACAATGTGTAAAACAATTGTACAAACATATCATTTCAATAAACATTTACTTTACTTTCTTTTTCATATAGATCAAATACAATGCGAAACAATTCAGACAACATATTTTTCAATATACTTTCCTTTACTTTCGACCGTATATCCAATGGAACTCGCATACCATTAACCACTGTTGGTCCATGAAAGAACCTCCAAGGAAACATTCTTACGATCACCGATGGCCCAAAAAGGAACCTCCGAGAAATCGTGTCATACCGTTAACCACCGTTGGCCTATGAAAGAACCTACGAGGAAACAATCTTACGATCACCGATGGCCCAAAAAGGAACCTCCGATAAATCGTGTCTTTCTTTTAAATACCATTGCACTATGGAATAAATCACATTATGCGTTGGAAAACTTTTCATACTTTTCAATGCAACATGGCAATATATGCATCACTCTTCCCTTCCTCTATAAAAATCCTAACCCTTTCCTATGTACCATGCACGCGTAAAGTACTTTAGCCGACTTTCCTTTAAACTTTATCTTTGTAACATAGGGTAACCATGGATTCAAACATTTTCATATAAACATGTATATATAAAATATACATTCATAAACATTTCATTTCATATGGAAACCATAAATCATGCTTTATAACACTATGGAAACCATAATCATTTCATATTTTCTCAACATAATTTAAAGTCAAGAAAACCATATTTCTTTTTGTCATTTAAACATTTATAACATAGATATGAAAACATATACATTGAGAAACATTAATATATATATTTTTTCATAAACATTTACATTTTCTCTCACCTTAGTTATTTAAGCCCTTTTTCCTCATTTAAACAAAACTTTCCACCTCCACCCTTGTCCTTTATCACTTTCCTCATACAAGTCACATTATCCATAAAATCTATTAACATTCATACCTTAATCATGTTCAATTAAACCATTAACTATACTATACTTTCCAAAGAACCCTACATTTAATCACTTCCAATCAGACAAAATCAATTAAACTCAACTCCTTTGTTCTCATGATTTTCTTATGCAATTTATGGTAATTATTACTCTATATATTAGTTTACAATATATGAAATGGTCATGTCAAACCCTAAGTATTCACATCGACATAACTAAACAACTCCGCACACTTGGTGCAACCATAAATTTTCAGCCAATGCTCTATTCATCCACCGTCTTCACAGAACATGGCTGGAATCTTGACTCATGGGCTTTCCATAGAGTCCAAGAACACCCAAAACGGAGTTCGGATGAAGAAGTTATGACATTTTCATTCAAACTGGTCAATTTACTCAATTTACATTGGAAACAGTATGTGATACCCTATTTCAGGGGTCTTAATCCATAATTTGACACTTGTTATTTGTACTCATTTTGAGATACTGCCTGCAGGTTCTCTCTCCAACTAGAATCATCCAAACTCCGACACCAAACTCAAGATATATCCTAAACAACCATGCATTACTCGGTTTTCAAACATAACTAAACTAGTTTCTAAACATAGCCTCCTCTTTCAATGCATTTCTCGAGTCCAAATGGCCTAATTGATTGACCTATTTCAAGGAGATATGTTCTCCTATTAATCTACTTATCCGTAAATTCAATCACTAAATCCGATAACTAGTCAAGTTATGGCCAAAATATAGTCATGGAGTCTTAAAAACAGAACAGAAAAACTGCCTGAATATAACTCCACTTTGAATGCATTTTTGAGTCCAAAGGGTTCTGAATTTGGATAGACCTATTTCAGGAAGATATGTTCTCCTATCAGTCTAGTTTATCTATCAATTTGAATCACTCAATTCGGATGAGTGATGGCCAAGTTATGGGAAAATACAACATGGGGTCGGGAGAAACAAACTGACAAAGATCTCCCTTTGATACACCCACATGCCCTTCTAATCGAAATTAACCCAGCAGAAGAAAACCCTACCTCAAATTACAGGTGTGATTTCAGATTAATTCACCTTTTCTGCTTTCCATGAAAACCCGAACCTTGACCTGCTAATCTTGATTCATAATTCACGCCAGTCGCACGTAGGTCACTTTAAATTTTTACTCAACGAGATCAATCGACGAATCCTTCGGTGGAATCGAAGAGAGAAGATTTTTCTCTCTCTCAACGGTTTGGATTAGACCAAAAAAATGAGATCTTTTGGTGGCTTAGATTTTTTTAGGTTATTTATACACGAGACACGTGGCTCACGTCGCGCCACGTGTCACCTTTCCTTCGATCCTTTTTCGTCCTGAAATAATTTATTTTGTTCTAGTTTCAGTTCCAATATTTATCTTAAATGAAAATTCGTTAAATATTTGACATTTTTCGGAATTTTTTTAAAAATCTCTGCTGGGTCCATGATGCCCGCCGCCTCGACTCTCGTGAAAACCGACCGTCTTTAATTCAACGAAATATGACCGGGTAACTAGATTCGCAAGAAGAATTCAATGGCGTAAGACTGCTTCATCCTAGATCTGTAGTGGGCCTCGTGATTTTTCTACGCAAATTACCGCTTTGCCATTTTTCGTAAAAATTGCATTTTCACCCCTAACATAATTTCGTTTAATCTATTTCAAATTTTCTTTAGACTCAATACATTATTATGAACATTTTTTATTTTCTGACTTTGTTAAATTTACTATTCATTCGACTGCTCACCAAATACCTAACTTATCGAACACGAAATTTACTATTCATGAAAACTTTAAATTCAGGGTCTTACACGAGTTGTGGAAATGCAAGTTAAGAGATGACAATGAGATCCTAAAGAAGCTTCCGCTACTGGCAAATTCTGGATTATGCTAATGTGCATGCCTAGAAAGATGGTATGCCTTCTAAGGGTTCCTTTATCCTTGAGCATTAGAATTGTATGAGTTACATGAATTAGAGGAACCGATGGTAGAGAAAGGAGAATGAGTAGTCTCAAAAACCTGAAAAATCCGCTTATTGTGGAGAAATGAAAAGCTTCTCATGGATTGCGACTCGACAAATCTTCGGTAAACTCACTAGAAGCGGTCACTGCGCTACAAATCAATTAAAGAGATTGAAGAGACCGGGGGACAAGATTGGGATAAGCTCCGCAAAATCATGTGCTAATAACACTTTGTTGTGTCTAAAAAGAAGGTCTTCCCTTCTTTGATTGATTTCATCATATTCTGGAATTTGTTTGCATTTGCATGCAAACAAATTTGCATTTGTTTCATGGTTTCCTCCTCATGAACTATGTTTTTTTTTTAATTCTTCTTTTCTTCTTAATTGTATTTTTTCATCTCTGTTTGTTTGTTTTTTTCAAATTTGTATATTTTTCTTATTTAATGTATTTATTAAATTCCATGATTTCTCATGATGATCAGTTTGTATTGAAATGAGATGATGGGTCTCACTTCTTGTTTTTATTGATTAATTTGTATAGATTATGCAGGGATATCATTATATAATTTTTCATTATTTTGTAACTCTTAATCAAACAATAAAATACAAGAAATATAAATCATGCATAAAGATTTCATCAAATGGTAGAAGAAGAGTGTTATATAAATTCCACCTAAGCAATTTACTAAATTAAATATGAATTATATATATTTAATTTATATATATTTGAGAACCAATTGCATCCCGAAAGAAGGAAGTCACTGTTGATAAGTTGTGAAGAAAATGATAGATGTAGTTCCAATTTTTTTACTAATTTAACATTAAAAACAAACAAATAATTCATGTACTCAAAATCAATGAATTTGCTAATTTTTTCTTTGAATATAACTATATTTTTATAGTTATTTTATTAAACAAATGAAATTCAAATCAAACGAATTCAAAATGATTGAATATTAATAGGTGTAATAGTTTTCAAAATGATGTCAAATTTAAATACTCATTTGTATGAAAAAGTTTATGATATTTAAGTTCATTCATCATTAAGTTTGGTAAGAATGATTTAAATAGTATGATGGTTTGGTTTTTCGCGTTTTGTTACATCGCGCTGTGGGTGATTCGAACGGTAAAACAAATTTGATAAGGCGTGACATCAAATCAAACTGCGATCACAATACGTTTAACTCTGAGTTATACGTATTCTAGTCATCACATAATTATCAAATGTGATAGCTTTAACTGATTCATTATAAGCTCTTAACCTAGATGTTTACTCCTAAAGTTTTTAGTGAATTTAATTATTTCTATCAAATTTATTGTTAGTTTGAATCTATAAAATTATTCTCCTTTCAAAAAAAAGTTCATTGAATCATTAATGTATTTTATTATTTAAAATTTTATGATATTATTTTAAAATTTCTTGTGATGTAAACAGAAAAGTGAAGTGTAGTTCTATGCCTATATTCATTAGATTTCTTTTGATTTTCATTTCCTCAAAATTTCTTTTTCATTGTTTGGACTGGTGGAGAAGCCTAGACCTATTTGGGTCATGTTTTTTAAAAACTATTTTGAGAATCCATTTTTGAAAACACAAAAAGAATTTTTGGAGTTTCTTAAAATTATTTTATTATCTAATTTAGTATTTTTCATGTTTAACCAAAAAAACTAAAAACCAAACATGTTTTTCTCAATTTTCTTATTTTCTTGGGTTTTTGAGAACATAAAATTATTTCCAAAACAAGAACCAAACATGCCCTTAGAATCATTCAAGCAAAGAATTTTTTAGAAAGAAATCGAAGCTTTACATTCTGAAGTTTAGAATCTTGAAAATCTTCATTATCATACTCATCTTCTAGCACAAATTCCTAGCACAAATTATGAATTTGAATTATACTTCTAAAACGCTGGATCTATAGACGCACTTCTTCGATTGTAATTGTGGTAAAATTTGAATTTTCTAGATCTTGATGACGAAATGACTTCACTGTTGAATCGTTTTGCTAAAATCTAAATACCACGCACTTCGTCGAATTCGATACGTCGAATTTCCAGACAAGCCGGCGACCAGATTCGTGTCGTAAACGATATGCGGATGTGACAAAAGTCACCTATAACATGTACTCATGTGACACATGTTACATGAGTAGAGAGATTATGGAAATGGATGGCCGAGATAGTGCCAAGTGTCAACAATCCAAGAAAAGAGACATGGATGGCATTGAATTCTTAATGAGATGAAGACAAAATAGCTAATAGTAGTGGTATTCTTTCTTCAAAAAGAAAGGAGAAACAGTGAGGGGAAAATGGAAGTGCGTGCTTAGTTTTGATATTTTTTAGAAAGAGAGAAAGAACATCTTCTCTAAGATCCCGACGACGGATCGTCGACTTCCTTCTGCCATGAAATGCCTACGCTACGAAGGCAACGCTGGCACCGCATTTCTGAAATAATAAACTTCGACGTATGCTTTATCCTACTTGTTTTACCCTTTGTTTAAGTGTTTTGTGATGCTTGTGTTGGTTTGAGGTCGTGAGTGGTTGTTTGCTCGGTCCCAAATCTTGGAACCGAAGTGTGGAAATTTTTGGAACCCATTTGGACAAATTCAGGATCGTAGGACCGCTTTTTGGGTAAGGTTTCATAATTTATGCAATAAATTGTGTTTTGGTGAGTTTTAAGACCGTAAATGGTATTTAATCTCGGTCACACCAAGAGGAACCGACAAGAGGAGTGGGTCGCCACTGACAGCCCATCATGCTTTTGGGATCGTTAAAAACTATCCTGCCAGTGAAATGGACCATGAGTCTCTGCGTGTTTTAAGTATCAACCTCGCTTAGCGAATGTGGCTTGAGTTGGTTGATCAAAGGAATTAATAGGTTAATGCTTGATGTTAATATGATGTCACAATTATATGGAATATAATTATGCAGTAGTTTGAATGAGATGATTGTGATTTTATCATGTGACGCCTAAAACTGGGTCCGTTATCACCCATTAACTGCGACATTGTGAATGCGCCCAGTAACTAATATTTTTCATAAACGCAGAGAAGCTCCTTTTGCACGGAGTTTCCTACCCAATACAAAACTTGTATAACCTCGCATATACCGTCCTAAACAATCCAATATATTAATATGATACCAATACGCACACTGGGGCCAATGCACTCAATATACATGCCGACTATGAACTAACCACATATGTCTGGGTTGAAGCTACAAGAAGACATGTTTTGATTCATACAACATATATTAAAATGAAAAGTACCCTAATACATGTATACACTAAGTCACATCCCTAGCTTTCTCTTTCTACCGCCGTCCCAGACGAGCCGTTTCCTCGCATGCCCCCGCACCGTAAAATAAAGGGGGTCCTGACGATCAGGGTGAGCTAAAGCTCAAGAGGAGAATCGCCCTGGCGGCCACTCACCACCTACAGCGCAATGTTCCACTTAAAACAAACATTCAAGCAATGCATGATCCTACTGGAATGTCTACGTGACTAACTCGTATCCCAGCCCTCATCGACTCTCTCACACTCGCCTGCCTCGATGAGAATTATTAATTTGTCTGGCAACCTTCCGATGAATATATATATCAATCGGGTCGTCTGACATTGATATATATATTAATTCGTTCAGGGATTACCCTCCAAGGAATAAATATCAATCAATGTTCCAATACTGATATATCTTAATTTGTGGATTATCACCCTCTCCATGAATAAATATCAACCGGGCCGCTCCGACGTCGATATATTATTTAGTTTGGACTACAATTCTCCGATAATTTACATTTTAGACTACCCTCCGAACTTGTTTCTTCTATGACTCATCTCATGCACTCATTCCTATATTCCTGTGATGTTCCAAGGTGGTATGAATGCAATGTATGCCGCCTAATTGGGCTTAAATCACATGCAAATATATATACATGAATATATTTAGCATAAACTTAAATCACACATCAAAATTAGCTCACTGGGGCTAGATCATACACGAGTAATTTAATTTAAATCACTCGCCAACACGCATTTCACAAAATATATTTAGAACATCATTCTGAATAGTGAAACCCTCGCTTACTATTCCCGAAAATCATTAAAACACCTGGGCTCACTCCTTAGTGAACTCCGCAATCCACGCCATTCCGCCTGGTATATCAAGTGCAATAATGCGTAAATTAAACACCCCATCACAACCAAACAGCTCCCTAATTATTTCGGGCAAATACGCTACAAGAAAATCCAAAATAATTTCCCACACCCAGTCCCATAAGCCTGGGGATCGATCAAAGTACACCCTCACTTCGCCTCAAACTAACCGAACACTAAAACCCTTAAAACAGTAATAAAACACAAGTAGGGGGAAAATCCTACCTCAAGGAGTTTGAAGAAACTCCCAAATCCGGTGACTCACGCTGTAGCCCTTCCGCTGCAGAGCATTTCCTCCTTCTTATCCCGGCTCCCGACGGTCTGAGCTCGCCGTGATTTTTAGAGAGAAAGTTCTCTCTCTCTAAAAACGACCATTTCTTTGCAAAGGCTACTGGCTTCTTTTCTTTTATTTCACGTTTTTTGGCTCTTTTTGTTGGAGAAGACGGCCACTGTTACCATTTTTTTGTCCTTTAGTGCCATTTAATCCATTTTATTTGATTAATTCCTTCTTTCACCAGTTTTGACATTCGGCACTATCTCGGCCGTCCATTTTCGTCATTTCTCTACTCATAATACTTATGGTACATGAGTACATGTTATATGTGGCTTTCACATCGTCGAAACCGTTTTTTACTAAGACCCGAAACGATGCCTCGGCAATGTCGACCGACGGTTCTCAAAGAATACCGCGAAATTTTACGTGCTAACTAGATTTCGCGAGACGATTCCAACTATGATAACTGTTTTCATCATCCGAGGTCTAGAGAATTAATTACTGACTTTTAAATCAGTACTTATAAATTTATAATCAAATTAATATTTTGCCCTTATTCCAAGAATTGGAATTTCTCTAGTCTTACATTCTCCCTTCCCAAAGAATTTCGTCCCGAAACTGTGACTATCATAATCAAGATATGGCACAACGCGCACTCTATCATGCATGTAACCAATCATTTCAAACTCCTTAAACGACTAAATCACAGACCTCCATCCCTAAACAAGAAGGGAGTAGGGCCCGCACCGTGTCCTCGCGCCTCCCACGTTGACTCCACTCCAATGGGCCGCCACAAAGACTCTCAACAGCCTCACAACTCGGTCGCAAAAACATGATCACGGCTATCAACAATGTACATTGGTCCCTCCTCAAGGTCCCATCCGTCAATTCAATCTGATCTCCCAATCCACCACATGAGCTTTGATCCGAGTATATATATATCGAGCACAGGAGAAGGAACACCCGTGACACCGACATGCCGGGCGAATGCCAACCCACGCACAAAGGCCCATCCTCTGAAAGATCCCGAGAGGTCCAAATAAACCCCGCCATAGCTTCCCGTGTCTCATTAACCCCGACCACTCCCCTCTTAGGTAGGTATCACCTTCAAGAAGACGTGATCACCAACCTCGAACTCTAAGGGCTGACTTGCGACATCTATATAGCCTCTTCTCGCAGCCCCGGTACCGTGAGAAGACGCTTATCGATCAAGCTCACCTTCACGGGAGGTGTCTTAATCAAATCCGACCCGTGATGGACTCCTCCACCTCGGTCCATCCTAACTATGACCTACATGGCCTCCCATACAATGCCTCGCTATGGTGCCATTCGTGATACTGGCCCGATAACTACACACGGAAGAGAATTCCACTGGCGGTAATTAATCCTCTACCCTTACGATCCGCACACATGTTCGCAAATACGCTCTCTAACACCCGTATGTAATCCATACACACGCAATCTCACACAACCCTTTAAGCTTTGTGTGTAACCGCTAACCTCTCCAAGGTCACAATCACTGAAAATCCAATGGACTGTCAACTCAATCCATGCCATGCATATCATCCATTTACCGAGCCCTTGCCAGCTCAACAACATCCAATGAAATTTCCAAAGGGTATCCAAACCTCGAGTCACCCCCGACTCCTATCACTCAACTCTAAGTCTGCGCGATAACCATGTCCCTGTGTTTTCATCTCGGGCACATAACTTCTCGGCTTACACTTCGAGCCTCTTACATTTCCTGATTCAACTATGAGTCTCATTGGACGTAGTCCTAAAGACAACTCAACCCACACTCACCATGAGTGGTGAATGACCATACCGTGCACCCACTCCCAGGTCCACCATGAGCAGAATCCCAGAGATTTCTCACTCATAATCCCGACTTATCAGGTCAACTCTCACCCTACATCCTAGGGAAGAACATCTATATTTGGCTTCTCTAAAGGCCTTAACCTCTGGGCCCAACTAATGTCATCTTGATGAACAACTGCTCAGGTCTCACCATCGACAACCCGATTATTGTCAACTATCCATGTCAAACCCGACAATCAACAACCAACATGTCTACCACTCCTATGGTCCACTACGCCACAACTCGATCCACGTCCCTGACTCGACCCACACTCCGGCCCTTCCGCCTATCTCGTATTGCTGGAAGTAAGCCAGATAGCACCGGGAATCGAAACTAGTTCCCTCCGAATCTGCATTTCAGGAGGAACTTAATCGTATACTATCATGTTCTACGGCTAATTGGGACTGCATTGTCCCAAAGTCTTGGGATCCCTGTCTCTGGGGAAATCCCATCACTCATGCTCAATCCTGGTCCTAGTCCTGAAACTAGTGTGAAGTAGAAGTCTTCCGCCTTCCCGAATCCAGAAGAAAGTCGATCCTCCTCTTGCTACCAACACCCGTATCCCGAGTGTTCCAAGTATCCTCAATCTCTCTCTCTATGGTCAGGGCCGTCCCAACCACGGAGTCCATATCCCGTAGGCGAAGTCCTACGATCCTGTCCCGAATGGACAACTTCAGCCCATTCTCATGTCTCTCGTAATACCCAAATTAATCCCAAGAGTCCACATCTCAAGTACTGACATTCGGCCCTCCCAATGCATCACTACCTCACCTTCTTCTAGGTCAACTGACACTCCCGGTGTCACACCACGTGTCCCAAAATTCACTCTCGCAGTTTCAAACCGCGACTTTCATCGAACTTAGCCGCATAAATCGATGGTCTCTTAACAAATTCAGAAACAATCCTCAAGTGATACTCATGCTCCCACTGGATCGGAGTAGATCAAAAATGTCATCCACGAAGATCATTTATTAAAATGATTCGTATAGGTTAACACCCATGCATGAGATCCATGAATGCCGCGCACAGATTCGTCAATCCAGAGGCAACAACTCAGAGCCCATAACGCATCCTAAACGCTGCCTTAGGATATCTGCCTTCCAACCTTCAATCATGATGACCGAAGGCGAAGGCTTCATTCGAATAGACTCGCTCCTCAACCGATCAAACAAATCGCCAATCCTCCGTAATAGGTACCATTCGATCATAACCCCGTTTCAACCGTCAGAGCCAATGCACCGCCGCGGCTGGTTCGCCCTCTTCTTCGCAATTAAAAACCGCGCCCATGGTGGGCGCTCTGCCTAATGAACCCTCGTTCAAGAAATTTCAGTACCGGGACGCTGAAGTTCCCGCAACTTCAACCGGCGCGGTCCGGCGCGAGTCATAGAGATGGGTGAAATAATTGTGGTGTAACTCAATACCGGTCTACTACTCCGTGGAGATAGTCCGCAACTCAACCGGAAAAACCCATAAACTCGCACACTACTCGAGGTAGACGGCAAGTCCGACCTCTCCTCGCCCCAGTGGTAAGGCTCACGAGCCACCCGCCAAACGCCCCGACACTTGACTCAGATCGCCCGGGGCAAAATGTCATGATTGTTCCCCCCGAACATACGACACCGGGTCCCGCCGTGATAGCGTAACCCTCCTACGCCACAATCGATAACGATCCCGTAAGCTATCGCCCAATCCATCCCCGTGATGACTCGAACTCGACACAAAACCATAATCCCCAGTCCACCGTGAGTAGTGTCCCCCAGATCTCTAACTCACAACCTCGACGCATTGTCCCTTGGCCTCGCCTAATCCCTAGGAGAACTCACGTGACAACGCTCCTCTAAGGTCTCAGAGGTCCTGCCCATTTCACCATATAGTCCTCATTCTAGCTAGAACGCAGCCTAGTCTAATCCGGTCGCCAGGTAATCTCCACAACCTCTAACACTTCCCTCGACCTCAGCAGATGAACCAATGGTCGCCACCATCGGATCTCCTTCCGTGAATGCCTGGAGGATGATTCGCCCTAAACCTTCAGGTTACTAGGACTCGACCACCGCTTATGTTACCGCGCAATAGCAACCACACACACCTACGCCTACAAAGGCCCGTCGATCAAATCCCCAAGAATGTCAATTATCTATGGTACCCGATCACACCGTGGACGCCCTCTACTGTCTCCTCTACCACCATTTACATATGCCAAATGGCTACATCGACTTTGTAATTTTCTTATTTCAGCCTAACTAGTACGTATGTCACGATTAATAGACTTGACAACCATGAACTGACCCGTCCATTTCCCAAGTGGTGCCAAATTCCAACCACTTAATTCGCTTTTATTCAATAAGGTCTAACTTTCGCTCATTTCAAGATCCAATCCCTACAGTCAAAATCCCTAACCTTGAAGATTCCACCATTTTCATACGCATTACACCATACATATAATTTCGCACGCAACTAACGCACAATCACCATTTCAAATGGTAGTTTAATCCAATACAAGATTCTAAGGGCATAACTACAGCCCCAAGACACTTAATCATACACATAACTCATTTCTACTAATCATTTCATTAAAATATCGTTAACAAAATTTTATTTTCAAAATTTTATTTTTGAAAATTTTATTTTTAAAATTTTTATCAAAATTATTTGATTTTTATTTGATTTATTTATTTTAATTAATAAAATATATTTTTTCTTTGTAAATTCTTTTTAGAATGAACAAGTTCATTTAGTGAGACTCAGAACAAAGATCGAGTCAAACCGGCCAACCGAAATGTGGTGCACAAAACCCCAACCCCAAGCTCCAACCGAGCACACCTGGGGCAAGACGGGGCCGCCTGCAGCCGGCCGCCCCACGCGCCCGCCCAGGCCCTCGCCGCTAGCCTCCGCGCGTCCATGCCGCGGCTCGGGCCGGGCCGGCCGCGGCCCGCGCCGTGTCGCCGTTACAAAGATCAGATTGCGTTCGTTGGGCATCATGACATACAACACACCAAATTTCCTTTGCCAGCCCCTAAGTTGCAATACAATTTTTTTTTTTTCTCATTTTTCCATACTCTTTAATACTCAAATACCTATAAAAATTTATTTAACTCCCATTTTCTTAAATTCTTACACCATACAAAACCTTAGAAAATTATTTTCCTTACTTCATAACCAAACAAATTTATAAAATTTATTTTCTTTTTTTCCAAGCCCCACTGAAAATTTTTTTTCCACTCAAAATAAATTTATAAAAATTTATTTTCTTCCATTTTCTTCAATTTTACTAATTTGTAAAATCTTTTTTAAAATTATTTTCTTCAATTCTTAATAAATAAATTTAGTAAAATTTATTTTTCGGGGCTTTAAAATTTCTTCTCATCTTCCACATTCAAACAAATTATAAATTCAATATTGGTCTTCTGCCTACACTCAAACTTAAAATTAACTTTCTTCACCTTTCTAAACCAAATAAATTTATGAAATTTATTTTTCATTTATTCTCTTTGTTCTAGTTTTGTACACAAGACACCCAAATATTTTTCTAAGATATTCCTTAACTCATCTATGTGCTAATCACTACTAACACAACTAAACACATAATATGGTGTTAATCATTCATCAAACATTCACATGTTCACACAATAATTCACCCAATCACACAAAACACATCAACACACGTGCACGTAGTGTCCTAGTTTTGTCCCGTGATTTTCCTAGGTAATCCCATACCTAACTCAACATCAAACCACACCTAGTGGTGATGCTCTTACATTTCCTTGGCCTAAGCCCAAATTTTCTATCCATAGGTTCCCATAAACCTATACTCCACACCATACCACCTAGTGGTGATGGATACCCAACCCGAGCTCCCTGGCATTTGTATCTAAGCTCGATACCATGTCAGACGCCCCAAAATCGTGGGGTCCGTTGACTACCCGTCAACTACGGACACTGTGGAATGCTTCCGTGACCCGACATTTTTCACGAAAATCTGCGCAGTCTCTTTGTACTGTGAGCTCTACCCAAATACAAAACTTGTATAAGGAACCCCACATACCTGTCCCAAACAATCCAATATATGCAATATACCAACATGGACACTTGGGCCCATACAATGCACTCAATATACATGCCGACTATGAATCCAACTATATACCCAATAGTTACAAGAGTTAATATGTTTTACTCTCACAACATATATTAAATGAAAGCATTCTAATACATGTATACATCAAAGCCACATCCCTGCTTCTAGCGCTCACCTCTAGGACGAGCCGCTTCCTTGCATGCTCCCCCAGACCAGAAATAAAGGGGGTCCCACGACGCAGCTAAAGTCGCAGAGAATCGCCTGCTGGCTACTCACCACCTAAGTGCAAAGGCAATGTTCCAATTTAAACAAACATTCAAGAAAATGCAGGATCCTACGAATGTCTACGGACTAACTCGCATCCCGAGTCTTCATCGATTTCTCTCACACTTTCGCCTAAGCCTCGTATGAGAATTATTAATTTATTAGTGGGCAACCTCCGATGAATATATATATCAATCAAATACCCGACGATTGATATATATTAACTGCTTGCGGATCACCTCCATGAATAAATATCAACGCCGCCCGACGGTTGATATATTCTTTTAATTTGTGGACTACCCTCCGATGAATAAATATCAACTCGGGCCGCTCCGACTTGCTGATATATTATTTAGTTTGACTACTCCTCCGATAATTTACATTTTAGACTACCCTCCGAACCTTGTTTCTAGACTATCTCATGCACTATTCCATATTCCTAGATGTTCCAAAGGCATATGGAATGCAATGTGATGCCAGCCCAATTCACTTAAATCACATGCAAATATATATACATGAATATTTACATAAACTTTAAATCACACATCAAAAATTAGCTCACTGGGCTAATGATCACACGTGCACACTTAAATCACCGCCAACACGTACTTTCACAAAATATATATTTCGTAACACTATTCTCGGAATAGTGAACCCTCGCCATTATTATTCCTAAAATCATAAAACACCTGCCTGCTCTAGCGAACCCAATCCACGGCCATTCCTGCCCAAAGCATATCAAGCAAGCATTTAATGCACAAATTAACACCCATCACAACCAAACAGCCCCTAATTATTTCCCGGGCGCCACGGCCACAAGAAAAATCCGGCCACTTCACAATTCGTCCTATGTTTTGGGATCGACCAAACGGTCCTCACGGCCTCAAACTAACTCAAACATCAAAACCCTTAAAATGGTAATAAACACAAGTAGGAGAAAATCACCTCAAGGAGTTTGAAGAACTCCTAAACTCATCACGCCGTAGCCCTCTTCCGCTGCAGAGCATTCTCCTTCTTATCCCGAAGTCACGACAAGTCGGATTCATTGTATTTTTAGAGAGAAGTTCTCTCTCTAAAAAAACGCACTACTTCTTGCATATCGGGGTTCTCTTCTTTATTTCACGTTCGCTCTTGCTGGAGAAGACGACCACTGTTACCATTTTTTTGTCCTTTAGCGCCATTTAATCCATTTTATTTGACACCTTCTTTCACCGCTTTTGGACATTCCCAGACTATCTCGCCATCCATTGGCTATCACTCTCATAATACTTATGGTACATGAGCACATGTTATACGGGGTTGGCCACGTCGAAATCGCTTTTACGAGACTAAACGCGACATGTTCGAAAACGTGCCGATCTTCAACATCGTCTTCAAAGAAATTGCGAAATTTTACGCGTTAACTAGATTTTCGCGAGACGATTCCAACGTACAATCCGCTTTCATCATCCGAGGTTCAGAGAATTAATTACTGACTTTAACCGCAGAATTATAATTTTATAATCAAAATTACGATTTTGCTCCTTTATTCCGTAAATTGGAATTTCGGGTCTTACAAACAAGGAAGCTAATTTGGGGTGATGGTTGATATTGTTGAATTACATGTGGTGTGATTGTAAAATTGAGAATATATGCATAAGATATATATATATATATTTAAGATAAAAACGTTGAAATAGCATAACGATTTTCATATGTACCGTAACCTAGAAGAAGTGAGTGCATGGTATGAATTTTCTGAAAAACGAACATGGTTGAGAAAGGAATTTCACAGGATGATTTTCCGGAGAATGGGGTTGGGTGACGGTCCAACAGATCATTTCATGAGGACCCGTTTAGGTGTTCTTCAACACATTCGCCGAAGGGCAGGCCTCACATTTTTACTCATTCAAGAGTGTGGTCATGAATTAAACAGGTTTTGTTTTGAAAATGATTATTTTTCTCATACATGGCTTAGGCAAGTGTGAGGAGCCGCAGACTCGAGACAATGGAACGCATGTAGACATTCCACAAATCCGATTGCTTCATGCGCTTCTCGAATTCACCCCATATAATTAAAGAGCAACTATTATGCATATTCACTAACAAGAGAACACCTATTGAAATAATATTATTTAAAAAATATGAGTTGCTGGTAATAATGCCATTTTGTACCAACTCTGAAGAAGCTCGTCTGCGGGTTTGGAGGTTTTGGATAATATGTATTAGAATCTGTAGATTTTAATATAGATTCAGATAAGAGTAATGAATAATTACTCTGGACTATCGAATGAGTCAGTATGTTTGATGAAGTAAGCCACGCAAAAATTCATGACCATTTTATCAGGCCGGGTCTCGTCGAGACGATAGATTTTCCACTGCCGACGTGGTTGTCAAAGGACCCTGGTTTTGGGGCCGCGCCTTTTTTATCGCAGCTAGCAAATGGTTACTCAGGAGCTCGCCGGTTTGGGTATCCATAAGTTTAGTCCCGACACGCTTCACAACCTGGCATCGTGAGCATAGGTTTATAAACAATAGAGCTTCAACGCCTGATACTAGAGCCGTAGCTTAGCATCAACAATTGAGTATGCCACACCAGCTTGAGTGACTTTCAGCTTAGCCATGGTCGAAAGGTGTAAGAACATCACCACTTGCGGCTCAATGTTAGAGTTTAGGTACGCTGCCATTTAAATCACTGGCAGACTAGAACACTACACGTACTCCCCCTGTGTGCGACAGTGGATCGTGTGTATAACATGAGTGATGTGATCATGTGTTGTATGTTGTGTATGAGTGTATGATTTGTATGTTGGTGAATAGCATAGGATTATGTTGAACCTTAGGATTATGAAAAGTCGGAAAATCGTCCGTGTTTATATAAGAAAAGAGTTTATAATTAAACTTTAAAATGTCATGTAGAAATTGCAAAGTGTTCAAGCTATCGCACATGGAGTAGCAAGGAGGCTACTTGAAATGAAAAAAATGTGTGGGATGTGAAGAAATATTTTTTTTTTTAGGTTTTACAGTGTGTAAAACTGAAGGAAATTAAATAAAATAATTTTTTATAAATTTATTCAAAGGCATTTACAATGAGAAAAATACATATATACATATTTTTTTGGTGTTTTTCCAAGAGCTTTAAGAAAAAGAATGAGAAAAATGTATGAAAAAAAGGGAAAGAAACGGCAGAAGTGGGTCACACGTGACCGGGTCACGCATACAAATGAAAATCAGATCGTGACACAAAGAAGAATGGGCATGCACCGGGCTAGAGAATCGAGCCAACATACAACTTCCAATTGTATCGCGGACATAGCAGCCCAGGCAGCCAGCTGGTCTGGAGGCTGGTCACGATACAATCAATGTATCGCGGACAAAGCGTGGCTAGCTACCGGAGGATTAGTCACGATACAACCAATCAGATCATGACTCAGAGTAAAACAAGCCGAGGGTACGTCACGATACAATCGATTGTATCGCGGACAGGGGCCAAAGCAGGCCGATATCGTTGCGATACAACACGTGCCCAAGGCCGCGATACCTGGCCAAATAGGAGCCGCGATATGCGCGCACACGCACAGGCATGCTGCCACACGCGGGCCGCCCAGCCACGATACTTGCCGCTAAGGGCTACGAGATGGCGCCGTCAGAAGCAATGATATATAGGCGCAAGTAGTTTTGGGTGCGCAGGGCCGGGCAAAGAGACGAAAATTCAACCGCTGACTCAAGATCGCTTTCGGTTACCGCCGGATATCGTTCATGAACATTGTCTACAAAAAAAATCAAAAAATCAAAATATCAAAATATCAAAATATCAAATATCAAAATATCAAAATATAAAAATAAAATAAAATGAAATAAAATTTTTGTAAAATAAAATTTCAACAGGAAATTTTTCAAAATGAAATTTTTGTTGCAAAAATGATTTAATGTGGAACCATTGTCCTGCACACGAAATGCTTGACATTATGGGTATGAACTATTTTCTCGTGTGTGAATAATGTCCTCGTGGTCGTGTTTATGCCTAGAGATGCCGCATTGAATTTAACTCATTTGACTTGTGTAAATGGTTGGTCGAGGGCAGGACGAGGGGTCGTCCACGAGGTAATCGGGTCAGCACCACTAAAGGTTTGACCAACAGCATTTGCCGAGGCTAAGGGATTACGCTTACTCTACATGAAACAGTAACAGAGCCGTGGAGGTCCGAGTAACCTTAAAAGGTTTAGGGCACATCATCCTCCAACATCTGCCAGGAGTGAGATCCGATGGTGGCGTACCATTGTCTATGCAGTCGAAATGTGTTAGAGGCGGAAGATTTACCTCAGTACACTAGATTAGACATTGTTGCCTCCAACCAGGTGCGAGGCCCAAGTATATGACCAAGAAAGACCTCTAGAGACCTAGAGGCAATGACATGGGCTTAGAGGTTGAGGCCTTTAGAGAGATTATGAGAAAGTTCTTCCCTAGGATGTAGGGTGAGAGTTATCACACGCCGAGGATCGTGAGCCGATCTTAGTGATTATGCCTACGGTGGACCGTATGTATGTACATATCGCGCTGATGTCATTCTCGACATGGATGGTTTTGACAACATCAACGTTAGTAATTGGGACCTTAACTGAGTTGTCATACCCGACACGATTCGAGTCAAGGAGATTACATATGCACGTGGTTGAATGCGTGAGTGTTGGAATTTCGATCAAATTTTTACATTTTATAATTGCAAGACTATGAAAATTCCAATTTTCTGAAAAATGACAAAATTGTAATTTTGAAAAAAATCTGAAATTTTTCTAGATCTCGGATGACGAAACGGACTTCACCGTTGGAATCATCTCGCGAAATCTAGCTAACACGTCGAATTTTGTCGAATTCGAGACAATTTAATTTGAACGCTTCAGCAATCAGCATCGTGCCATAAAAATCGACATGTGATGTGACAAAAGTCACCTATAACATGTACTCATGTGACACATGTTACATGAGTAGAGAGATTATGGAAATGGATGGTCGAGATAGTGCCAAGTGTCAAAAATCCAAGAAAAGGGACATGGATGACATTTTTGAATTCTTAATGAGATGAAGACAAAATAGCCAATAGTAGTGGTCTTCTTCTTCAAAAAGAAAGGAGAAAACGTGTAAAGGAAAAAATGGCAAGGTAGTTTAGGTTTTGATATTTTTTAGAGAGAGAGAGTATTATCTCTCTAAGATCCCGACGACGGACCGTTTGATTCTTTCTGCCAATAGCGAAAGTCGCTCTACGCGGCGAGGGCAACGCTGGCACTCCGCTTTCTGGAGTTCAGCAAAACCCAGAGGTAGGGCTTTATCCTACGAGCCACCCTTTGTTTAAGTGTTTTGTGATGTTTGTGTTGGTTTGAGCCGGAGTGGTCAAGCTGATCGGTCCCAAATCTCGAACCGATGTGTGGAAATTTGAACCCATTCGGGATGTCCGTGACTGTAGTAGGGATCATGGAGGTTTGTTTCATAATTTATGCAATAAATTGTGTTTTGTGAGTGGAGACTTAAATGGTATGGAATTTGCCCACCAAGAGGAACCGACGTTATGAGCGGGTCGCCACTGACAACCCACTGCTTCGTTGACTCAAAATGCAAATTCGGCTCAGAAATGGACCATAAATGTCTATGTGTTTTGGCATTGAACCTGTTTGAAGTGAATGTGGCTTGAGTTGGTTGATCAAAGGAATTAATAGGTTAATGCTTGATGTTAAGAAGATGTCACAATTATATGGAATATAATCATGTGCAGCTATCGAGACGAGATCGATTTGTCAAGTGAGCTACACTGGGGTGATGGCTGATATTAAGCTGAATTATATGTGGTGTGATTGTAAAATTGAGAATATATGCATATATATATATTGGTATAAAATGGTTGAAATGACATAATGTATTTCATATGCACTCGTAACCTAGAAGAAGTGAGTGCATGACATGAATTTTCTGAAAAACGAACATGGTTGTGAAAGGAATTTCACAGGATGATTTTCCGGAGAATGGGGTTGGGAGACGGTCCAACAGATCATTTCGGAATGAGGACCAGACCGGTTAGGAAGTTCTCCAAATCACATTCGCCCTCATGGTAACATCCCATATTTACCAACATTTAGAGTGTATTTTCAAGAACAATGTGTTTTGTTTTGAAAATGATTATTTTTCTCATACATGCTTAGGCAAGTGAGGAGTCAAGGAGGACTCGAGACATGGAATGGGCATGTATATTATCTCATGCAGGATCACGCATTTACTGAAATACTATTAAGTTTCCTTCGATCATCGTGATACGCACCAGCGAAAGAACTCCATTTAGTAGACTTCCACCATCGCGATACCACCGTCGAGAGAATATTATTTTATGTATGAGCGCTTCGAGAAGACGGCCATTTTAGAGACCGATTTTGAAGAAAGTCAATGTGGCTTAAGGTTTGGGATAATTTGTATTGAATTGTAGATTTTATTATGCATTGTATTAAGAGTAAATTAAATAACTTCGACTATCGGGAATATAAATAGCATATGCTTGATGAGTATTGATGCAGCTCCGCGGTCATTTTACTCGTATGGGTCTCGTATCACAAGACGTGATAGATTTTTCGCTGGTTGATGGGTAGTCAACGGACCCCCTGTGCTCTTGGGGCTGCAATTGAACACTTTTTTGTATCCTTTCAGTCAGACAGGAGGACTAAAATTTGATAAATGGTATTTAGTTCTATTTGAGAAATCCTTCCCGCTAGGATATTCAAAATCCACTAAATAATACTTGCTGCAATTCTTGTTTTAGAAAATATCAATACAAATATAAATCATTAGAACCGTAGCAATACAACCATGAAATAACTAAAAATAAAATTTAAAAATAAAAATTGAGTTTATTAAGCATGAAGTAGAGTTTATTTTGAGTTATAAATTTATTATATTTTTTGAAGAGAAAAACAAATTTATTGATTCAAACTACATGTCTATTGATGGAAACGTTGAATCAAAATCGTTAAAAACCATAGAGGATGAAACAACATCAAGATTAATGAAGATAACGAATTCGACTCCAAACCTATACATTTGATAATTGAGCCTACATATTTGATAATATATTAATATTGCGACTAGAATACTTATCTCAAATTTATAGCATATCAATTTAATTATCACTTGATTTCGTCACTAATTGGGATATATTTTACTCATTAATCGCTTCTTAACATAAATAAAAAATTGCAATCACGATGACAACCAAACGCTGCACCAAGACGACGATAACCACATGTCGCACCAAGACAACAACTAAAACATGAAAAACAAATTAAACCTGTGATATTATATCAATCATTTTATCAAGGAAAAATGATGGAAAGAAGTGTAGAGAGGTCGCTTCGATTCAAGAATGACAAAAATCACCAATTTTACTTCTAAAAGAAAAAGACTAGTAGAAAAAGTTAAAAATGAGGCTAGAATTTAGGTTTTATTTATAATTTTATCATGTAAAATAACTAAAATAATATTTAAATATTTGTAATTTCAAATTAAAATGAATGTTGACTGGAGAAGTTATCACAAATAAAATTAAAAAAATTGTTATTAAATATTTTTCCATATTAAAATAATTAAGAATAAAATTTCAATTAAAAGATAAAATTATTGAATAAAATATTTATTTTATAACAAATAATCCACTCGTATTATCTCAAAATTAGAAAGTTATAGATTATTAAAATAAAATGTATAAAAGAAAATTATATTTGCATATTATCTCAAAAATAATAATTTCTTTCATAGCATGTTTTTTTTTCTCACTAAATATTTTCTCTCATCATATATCCAATTTATTAAAAGATTTAAATAAATGAGTAGAGAAGTATAAAATAAAAATTTGAATATTTTAATAGAAGTGATTAAAAAAGATACGATGATAATTTTTCATCAAATTGTTTTTGATAATCAAGACTTTAATTATTTATGTATTAAACTATTCGACGAGACTAGAACCCGTGACCCCTCCCTTCCTTTCTTAAACTCTAAACGCTCTATCACATGAGTTAGGAATGATGGACCTATCAAGAGCTGTTTAGTCCTACAATTTATAGCTTTTTTGGATCAAGAGTTGTTTAGTCCTAATCGATTATCGATCGTGATTTCTTTTTTATCATGCAAACCTACAAAACCGACAGGATAAATTATCCACGCCCCGTAAGCTCAACAAAGCATCCCCTTAATCTATTTTCTTTGAAAATGAAACGTGATAAGGAAAGTTATGCTACATAAATAATTATAAAACAATATTTTAATAGGAGGTAAGCTTTGATAGTGTCACATGTCTCTGCATGATCAAGTCTAATGCTTAAAGGGGAATTTAGCAACCATGAGTTGATCCAATTTTGGTTGGCACACGGCCTCATTCAGCCATCCGGCCGAAACGAGGACTTGGAAGATATCGGTAATGAATATCTCACTGAATTGTGCTCAAGATCTTCTTTCCAAGATGTGGATGCTCATAAATTTTTTTGTTACTTAAAATGCAAGACCGGTGCATGATCTTGATACAAGGGCACACCATCACTACACTCCAAATGATGCGTAAAAACTCCATCACCCAGCCGAGGTTCGCCATGTTTCCTCGCCATGGTCCGTACAGTTCTAACACTCTGCCTCGAAATGCATACAAGATCGTAACCATTTTGTTTCCTTATAAAGATGGAGGCCCGCCGGTAAGTCATTTGTGAGTACTTCGCGCTTCAAGATTCAAATGCATCCGATATTCGGATTTAAGAGACTCGATTTTGAGGCGCTGCTAGCTCCATTGGTAAGATGCAACATTTGAGATATTAACCTATTCAGAATAAAAGGATCAAGAAACTACTACCTTCCATCCGCAGTTGTACCATTTGCGACATTGATACTTCAAAGTAATGGGAACCTGGAAGAATCACGAAAGTGATACGGGTAACTTGATCAACCTAAGATTTTGCTCTAAAACCACAAAGCGCAGAACTTTCCCAGGAAAGAGAACGGGACTAGATGCTTGATTTGTTTGTGGATTGACGCATCGTGACAATCGAAAGTATGTTTTAAGGAATACAAACCTAATGCTCTTAGAACATTAATTATTTCAAATTGGCCCTAGCCTGGTATCATTAAGTCAACAAGTGTAAAACACTGACCGCATTAGAGAATCTGATAATTTACAATTGTGAAAGGCTTGATTTAATGGATGGGGTGGAGATGAAGAGAATAAGACTCAAGGCTCCGTAGTAGCAGTGGTAGTATACTAGACTCCGTTCCTTATGATTGTCAAATTATCGAAATTAGACGCGAAGTTGGGAATAAACACAAGACTGAATATTTTCCTTGTTGATTTAACCCGCAGCTTCACAAATGCGCCAAGAAGAATAATATGCCAGAGATAATCACAAAAACAGAGAGTTTAACGCGGAAAACTCTCCTCAAAGTGAGAAGAGGAAAAACCACTGGACCTTTGTCTGAGTCCACCCAAAATATCCACTATAACAATTTAGGTAATAAAACTTAATTCTAAACTAGGTTCAACACTCCAGCTTTCAACACAACTCGAAGATGCACTTCAAGATCCCAAAACAATGAAATCATCTAAATATAGTGAATAAAATTAATAGGCAAATCTAGCTCAAATCAAAAATGTGATTGATGAAGATTCTCACCTAATCCGCATACAACTGGCCGCTCGCCGCAAATAAAATTGCCGCCGCAGATTTTTCGCTTCTCCGGAAAAATAACACTCCAAAGACGCCTATTTTCTTCGCTCCAAGAAAACGCCTGAAGACGCCTTTGTTTTCCTCGGGTCTAAAATCACCTGAAGACGCCTCGCCGTTTCAGAAATCAAGACACAAATGCAAATTCTCTTTATGCTATCTCAACAAATCGCTTCTCTCAAAAAAAATCGTCACGCTCCCAGTTTTAATTATATCATTTGTAGCCCTAATGGGCTTAAGAAAAAAATATAACAAATGGGCCATTACAGTTTGGGCTGGACTCCATTGACTACAATCTCCCATCCAAACCAACATAAGGAGATTACACTCTAACATCTCGCGAGTCCATGCCTACCGACCCGCACAAAGCTTTAGCCTTCCTGGTAACAACTTTGTCATCATATCGTAGGATTAAAATCAGGTGAATCTTCTTAAGCTTCATAAGCTCTTTCCAATGACATCTCAGAATCCAATGATATCTCACATCAATGTGCTGAAGTGAATGGTATGAAGTATTCTCGCCAGTCCATAAAGACTGGGCGGCCGGCCGAGGATTGTCCCGAAGTTAAGCAAAAAGATGCGTAACCACAACAGAGAGGATTGGCATCGTGATTGCCCATCTCCCACGACTGCCTTGGATAGAAGATATTAAACCAACTAACGAGACCTTTAATTAAATTAGGTGAGCAAGATACCTCTCCGATATGCCCATAATTGTAATATTCGCACTCTTTCTTTCTAGTTTTGATTGATTTTTATTCATTTTTGTCAGATGTGATATGAGTAAAGGGCTGTTCTTGGTTTCGAGAACAAAGCAAGACGTAGGGAGAATATTGACTCCACCGAATCGTTGGGAAATTTTCAAGAAGAGAGAGAGAAAGATGATTTTACACTACTTACTTAATGTCTTCTCTTTATTTTTATTAAATACAAATGCCTTTTAACAGGCTGCCAAGAGATAAATCAAAATTAAAATAAATAAAATCCATTAATTATCCCATTCAAAACTAACTCTCCATATTTATCACATAGCTAAAAAATCTCAAACAACCTTGACTCTCCCACTCACAATTAAATAAATAAATCAAACAAAGCATTTCCTAATTAATAGAAACGAGAAAACTAACTTTGAATCATTCTCCAACATTCCCTTGATTCAAAGTTGCATAATTTTTTTTTTTTTTCATGGAGCACATCTCTCAATCTTTTCAAATTTGTACACTTCTCTCCACCTTAGATGAACGCTCACCATCTTGTTGATGCACTCTCTCATCAACTCAATACTTCTTCCAATTTGTTGAAGCATATTCTTCAAAAATCAATTCGGGCCACGGAGCACTTCTCCAAATTTTTTTTTTTTTTTTGTGAACTTTCACCACCTCTTTCTGGTGCACTTCTCACCAACTATAAGAGTGTTTCCTCTTCAATCACATTCAAGAACTAGTTGGTCATAGCCTTGGTTCCTCGAGACGATTTTTTGCCAGCTTCTTCCAGAAGCACCAAACGATAGCGCTTTGATCTCCCGCCGAAGCAATCATGACTTTTGTTGTTGTCTCCGCGTTGCCGCTCTCAAGCTTCTTCGACCTCGGGGCTTTTTCTCCATCGTGAGCTCCTCGCCACCGTCAATTTCTTTTCTTCCCTTTCACTTTCACCCACCGCCATAACCGAGACCTTTCAAAATGAGCTTTCATTTTGATAGCCCATACATGTAATTTTCTACCATAAAAACTGTGCTAAAGAGTAGAGCCATGGAAAGAAGAAAACTATTCTCTTCTCACAGTCCCTCAAGATCCTCGAGTGCCTGATACTATCATGGGGAAATTTCAAGAAGAGAGAAAATGATTTTTGCACTACCACGCAACACCCTTCTTTATTTTTTTTATTAAATACAAATGCCTTTAAATAGGCTACAAGAGATAAATCAAAAAATTAAAATAAATTAAAATCATTAATTATCCCATTCAAAACTAACTCTCCATATTTATCACATAGCTAAAAAAAAAATCTCAAACAACCTCGACTCTCCCCACTCACAATTAAATAAATAAATAAAACAAAGCATTTCCTAATTAATAGAAACTATTAAAAACCAACTTTGAATCATTCTCCAACATAGGAGAATATTGACTCACCGAACAACACGTGCAAGATTAGTAAATCACTTCAACAACAAAGACAAAGGAATTTTGAGAAGCTAATTGGGGAGGAGATTTCAATTGCTAAGGGCAAAGCAAGGAGAGAAATTAGGAATCCCAATAGATTTAGAGAGTTAGAGTGTAACCATTTCGTTATGTTTTGTTAGATTGTTGTATAAAAGGAGGGAACACGCTTGTTGGGGTATCAAGAAGAATTCCAAAAAATTTCTCATATTTGTTCATTTTCTTTTCTCACTTCTCATCTTCTTCTTTCCGAACTGCTCATTGGCTCTCCATTCTCATCAATATGTTTTGAATGTGTTAGTGTATCAACTTGAACATTATTGATTCGTTTACATTTACTGTACAAGTACGTGAAGTTGTTGTATGGGCGTGAATCATATGATAAAAGTTACGATCAACTATTACAAGCTATGCCCTTGTGTATGGAATTCGAGCCACCTAAGAATGGAAACCACTATCAAATAAAAAGGTTGTATTTGATTCTTTGAAGTACTTAGAAAGAAAAAGTAATAAAAATGATTGTTTTTAATATTTGTATATGTAATGTGAAGAATATTTAAAAGTTAAATATAAATAAAATTACTTGAAATTTACAAATTCTTAAATTATTTAGTTTTTATATTAATGAGTTAAACAAATAAAATTAGTTTGGAAGTGATAAATAAAATTATATATATTTGATTTAACTTTACGCTATTTTCTTTCCTTCGTTTTTTCTTTTCTTCTCGCTCTTTCTACTTCACTATATCGCTT